>QANX01007706.1:13161-92495 GCA_003254975.1 Ochetophila trinervis
TTTTTGTTTTTGTTTTGGTGTTGTCTTGGGAGTTTATGTGTTTGCTTCCGTAACCAAACTGTTATGTTTTGAAAAACAAAAGAATTGTTATGTTTATGTTATCACTGTTGTTGTATTCACTGATGATGCTGGTTATAGATTCGAATTTTAAAAATATTTTCTGTGTCTAGTTACTACTTTATCTATATGGTGGTTTCTTAGGTTCTCTAATGTGGTTTTCTTTGTTTGTAATTATTTAGAGGAGCAAACAAGCATACAAATTACCTTGTTGTAACACTTTGATATTTAAGATCAAAATTTTATTTTTTTCTTCAAATTGGTTGTCATAATTTTGTTTGCTTACATATTAGAGAGGATTTAGACAGCCCAATTCTCTGCCTAAAAAATAACATATTGAAGGATGATAGTTTTCAAGTGATGACATTAAAATTGATCAATGCAATACCATATTCAAATTCCTTTATTATTGTTATGTTTTTCAATTTCCATTACTTTAGATTAAAAAGAATCTGGAGGTCGATTATGCATCTCAGTAAGTAATAAATTTCATGTTCACTGTTTTGGATGACAGAACACATGGTTGACTTTTTAATACATATGATTATGCATACACATGTTTGAATAGGTTTAATCTTGCCTTGACCAGTGCAATAGTTTATTTTAATGCAACTAATGCAAGGCAATAGAATGTGGTCTGGTAATAATTTTTATTTTTAGTATATCTATTTTTTAAATTAAACGTCTTGGCATGTCTAACTTAAAGAAAGTGAAACACCTCTCATTAAGTAGAAAGATGACTACTGAGTTTTTATTGCATGAGCTAAAACTGTATTAATCTTATAAATATTATTTTGTATTATGTTTACTAAAATTGAAATTGTTACTGCCAAATTTACATTATGCATAATAAATTTTTATTCGTACCCAATTTTGTGAAACTTATTACTTTAAATGATGTATCTTGCATTATTGTTTTGTTATGAAATTCGTAAACTTTCATTGTAATAGTCTGTATTGTGAACCAAATATTTGTTGTTTCTGTAAATTTCACCAAAGTTTCTATGGACATTGTATTCTGTCCATAATAATATATAATTGGCCTTGATTTACTGAGGTCCAAGCTGCTGCTTTATTGTTCTTTGTTATAAGTTCTTTTGGTTTTCATCAAACTTTTAATTAGCATACACAAAATATGTTCATATATAATGTTACTTGACATAAATCTTGTAGGTGCAATGGATGATAGTTTAAAGCACAATGATAAGGGTAAAAAGACAACAGTTGGTGATGCTGGTTTGAAAAGGAAGAGAGGGAGAAAGAACACTACAAATGATGACAGTGTTGTTGCAAATCCATATTCAAGGCCATGGCTAAACTATTAGTGACTTTGACTCTAACTATATGTTTTTGATAAATTTCTCCATGTAAATTGAAATATGTAATCTGAATTAGTTAACAAAAGTCTGAAATTTAAAATTTTCGCAGTAATAGGGAGGTCGGACTACTTAAGCAAAAAGCTGTCAAAATTGATAAAAGGGTAAATTTTTTCATACTTTTACTTGGTTGAGGTACATGCTATGAAGGGCAACAAATTTAATTATCAATTTTGATTATTTCAGGTCATGAAGCGTATATGAGATAATTGGAAAAAGCTGTCCGCTGGTGAGAAAGCAAAATTTGCTGCGCCTACTCAACCAGTCTCTCCTCCTCCAGCTAAGGTCTCCCTCGCTTCATCTAATGAAGCTGCACATCAAATTGCCCCAACAAAGGTAGGGAGTTTAAATACAAGATGTTCCCCTGAACGTTTGTGGGGTTTAGTTGAGTTGTTTACCAATAATAAGAATAATTAAATCTTATCTCCAAATTAAATGCAAAGAGAAGAATTGCTCGTGCCCCACTAAGAAGAAGCATCACTCACAGAAATACTCTTCTTTCCCTCAGAAAAGAAAGTTCAGACCTCATTTTAAGAAAAAGGTGCGCTTCTTCAAAAGGAAGCCTCACCAGAACTTTAACAGCAAATCGAATCGTTGTTTCATTTGCAGCAAAAAGGGGCATTTTGCTAAACGATGTCCAAACAAGCCCCAGAAATCGGCCAAACTTCTCCAAACTCTCCAGGCAGAGCTCTCATCTCAACAAGTTAAAGATGCTGATCTGGAATCCCTCTTTGAGGAACAATCTCAAGATGATGAGGAGACAATCTTTGCGCTTCATGAATCCTCATCAGAAAATTCTGATGACAGTCCTAAACATCTCTATCAATTGGAGCAAATTTCTAAAGTCCAACAGGTTTCACCTCCAATTCTCAATGTTGAGGTTGACCTCCTGCTTTCGAAATATGATCAGCCTATCAGGCTCATTGCCTACATGGATACAGGCGCCCACAAAACAATGATGAATCCCTCTGTCTTACCAGAGGATCAGTGGGTTCCCCACCGAGAGTATTTCAAAGCTGCAGATGACAAAGTTTTTTCTGTCAAGCTGATCTCAAAGAAAAAAATAGGGATTAAATTCTTTCCCAACTGTATCATTTGGACTCATGTGTTAGGAAGTAAGCTTCCTGACAAAGATCTTCTCATTGGTATGGATACCTATTTCCAGGCTCAGCACCTTCGCATTCTCCCTCTTGGAATCAGGTATAAAAACCAGTTTAAACCATATACCAATGTTCCTAAGCTGTTTTCCCTTCAGCAGGTCCCTCCTCAATACTTTCAGATTCGGGAAAGCCTTTTGCGCCTCTGTGCTGATTCTCATGAAGAATTTGAAAAACAGCATCCCTCTCCTCTTTGGAAGAATCAGGTGTTCTTCATCAGACTACCTTTTAAGAAAAATGAAGATATAAACCCGACCAAGGCCTCTCATCCCGGAATGACCCCCTCTGATCTAAAGCTGGCCCGAGAAGAATGTGCCCAGCTCTTAGCCCAAGGTCTCATCGAGCCCACAACATCTGATTGGGCTTGCCAGGCCTTTTATGTTGAAAAAAGATCCGAGGTGATCCGGAAAAAGAAACGACTAGTCATAGATTATAAACCATTAAATCTCTTTCTCAAGGATGACAAGTTTCCACTTCCAAAAATCCAACCCCTGTTTGCCCAGCTTCACAAGGCTAAAATCTTTTCTAAATTTGATCTTAAAGCTGGATTTTGGCAGGTTGGCATTGATCCCGTTGATAGGCCTAAAACAGCCTTTTGTATACCCAATGCCCAGTATCAGTGGACTGTCCTTCCTTTTAGTCTCAAAGTGGCTCCTTCACTGTTCCAAAAAACAATGCTAAAGATATTTGAGCCCATCCTGAACCACACCCTCGTCTACATAGACGATATCCTTCTCTTTTCTGATACTCATGAGGCACACCAGGCTCTCTTAGCCCAATTCTTGTCTATTGCTCAACAGCATGGCATCATGCTCTCTGAACAGAAGAGTCATCTGGCCCAGTCTTCTATAGACTTTCTTGGCCTCTGAATCCATGATGGAGTCTACCAACCTGGTGAACACCTGACACAGGAACTGACAAAATTCCCAGATCAAAATCTCAGTCAGAAGCAAATCCAACAGTTCCTAGGAATTGTAAATTATGTCAGGGACTTCATCCCTCATGTTGCTCAACACACGAGTAAACTCTTTGCTTTACTCAAAAAGAATCCTCCTCCCTGGAGCCTCGCTCAGACTCAAGCGATTAAAGCTCTTAAAGAAATAGCGGCTCATCCCCCTCCTTTAAAGATTCCTGGCATAGGACAAAGAATCTTACAGACTGATGCCAGTGACGATTATTGGGGTGCTCTTCTCCTTGAAGAAGACGAAAATGGAAAACGCCATTATTGTGGTCATGCTAGCAGACAGTTCAGTCAGGCAGAAAAACACTACCACACTATTTATAAAGAAATTCTGGCAGTCAAGTATGGTATCAAAAGGTTTGAATTTCATTTACTTGGATACCAATTCCTGGTCCATATGGACAATTCGTCTTTTCCTAAGGTCCTTGATTTTAAAAACAAGGCCCTTCCTGATACGCAAATCTTGAGGTTCAAAAACTGGTTTGCTAAATATGATTTTTCTGTCAGACATCTGAAAGGGAAAGACAATATCATTGCTGATCTTCTGTCAAGGCCACAACCAATGAAGCTGATCTCTCACATCTCATCATTTCCTTTAATCTTGATGGCCAATCCTCCTCATCTCCCTGATAGAGCTACCATCCAGAGGAATCTTCCCTCTACCCTCAGTCCTCAGTTTCCCCCACAGATGATACTTAGCTATGCTCAACACCATAGGAGTCTTTATCTCGACCATGTTCTACACTCCATAGAACAACCTTTCAAAGATTATCTTGAAGACAAGAAACTTTATTGTGTGGTTCCATTTTATGTTAATCCAGAACAGGCTTTTACTGATGAATTATTCTGGTATTTATGGTGTTGTGTCACAGAACATTCCATTGCCTTAGTCTTCCCCACCGTTCCTCTTCTGGATCAACTGATTAACCCAGCTAATCATAACTCCCTCCTGTGGACGTTTTTAGAGTGGTTTCATGGTCTTACCTGGTGGAGAGAAGAACTCTACAAGATTCTTCAGCATAAACACATTTGGACTCAGCCTCCAGAGAAACAAAAGGAGATGTCTTCTGTCTTCATCCTCCACAGGCCCTATTATTTCAACAAGACCACCAGCAACTGCTGGGCTCAAGGCATGGCCTATGAGTGGACTACCATCCCTAACAGGAGAATCTCTACCATTCCAAGGCTTGAACTTGAAACCATGCTTATGGAAATAAATAACATTGGTCCAGGTCCAGATGAAGTTTTCATTGTTCCTGTTAAAGGTTCCGATGACCCAGGCCCATCTAATTCTTGCCCATCTGCACTCACAAATGAAAACCTTGCTGATAGCATTCCCTTGGACAGGCCCCAGGATCTTTCTCAAGTTCCTCCAGAATACTTCCAAGACTCTCAAGATCCGAATGAAGATGTTGACATGGATGTTGGCCCATCTAGCCCACAGTCCAGCTCGTATAGAGATTGGAAGATAAATATGGGAATGGGGTCCATCGATTCTGACGATCCAGATTACAGAAATTTCAACATCTCTCCTAGTCAGAATAGCATGTGACTCTCCTTTCGGTGGCTTCTGCTTTCGCGCCTGAAATAATTATGTTTCTACTTTCGGTTGCTTTTGCTTTTGCTTTTTCTTTTGCTTTTCAGATTGTAATAATTATGTTTTGCTTTTACTTTTTCCTTTTACTTTTACCCTAGGTGAAAGTGTTCTGTAATGATGGTTTTTCACTTTTCTCCTCCTATATAAGGAGCTCTTGTTTCCAGAGGAATATCTCAATAAAAATTGTGTGGTTTGCTATCTACGAATATGTCCAGCTAATTTATTTCCTTCTTTCTCAAAGTTTCTTTACTCTGGCATGTTCATCATCAACAGAGATGCTATGAGTATGCTCTGCACTCGCCCTGCGAAAGGGATCTGGTGCATCAGAAAATGCATTAGTCTTTTGATTCTTCAGTAGTTCAGGTTTTTCTCAGTACTGGTATTGCTCTAAGAGGCATGAGACTTTTGTTTTAGAAAGGAAAATGTATATATTTATACAAGTATAAATAAGTGGCTTTGAAATTGAAAATGCAAGAGTTCCACATTAAAAACGCAATAAAATTTTAGAATCTCTTTTTTCATAAATTAAAATTACATCAACATTGAAAAAATGAGTCATCAATCAACACACACCTGAAACATAAACTAGTTGAAATTTTATTTAAAAGTTCTTTGATCTTAAATGCATTTGTAATTTTTTAATTATTTTGTTCTTTATATTTAATACAATCGTTTGAGTAGTTTGATTTAATTAGCACATATTTTATTTTTTTTGAATTGTTATAGATACGCTCGCGCACAACAAATTAGTTGAGATTTATTCCAACGATGCCAGATAATTTTATTAATTCTGAGATTTTTTTTTCTATTTCTAAAAATTATTTTAAACAAATATTACATTTATATGGATGTATTTTTTTGTTATAGTTTCACGAATATATAATTTATATCTCTTTGTTTCATTATTATATCCAATAAAAATGTATTTTTTATTCTTTCTATCTAGCTTAGTACGACCGCTAAAGTCATTAAATGAATATGTTATACTGCCAATTATCTTCAAGTCATTTTGTTGGTGTAAAACACAACAATTGGTCGTCTCCTAGGTGTGCGGGCGTGCCACTTCGAATCTAAAACAATCCAAAGAAAATAAAATGTGCGCCAGTTAAATCAAACTACTCATACAATTGTAGTAATTATTGAGAACAAAATAATTAAAAGGTTACAAATGCCTTTCAGATCAAAGGACTTTTAAATAAAATTTTTAACTAAAAACAACTAAGAACACTTGACTACTCGAAGAAAATTCTAAAGAGAATAAACTAAGTTGTCTATGTTGTAGTTGTGTTGATGCAGGGATCCCCTCTAGTGTTGAAGAAGCTTGAATTTTATAAGTAAAGAATTTCTCAAGAGACTCATTTACTTTCGATGTGGGACTTCTTCCTTTTCAAACGAGTATTTATACTAGCACAACTTCAAATTATTAGCATCTCCAAACAATGTGGGACTTTTTAAATCACTTAATTCCAAAATAATATTTTATTCATAAAAATATTAATTTGGAAATATATGATCCAAACACATTTACTAATGCTTATATTCACCCAAAAAAAAAATTTACTCATGCTTATGAGATTCCACCAAGGATCAAACGGGGATTCATTGCATATCTCCTTTGTTGAAGATATATTTAGAAAAAAAAAGGTGTCACACTACCTTTGCCCAAAAAGTATTTTGAAGTTGTTTCTCATTCAGCATGCTTCAGGCCATCTCTACCAAAGTTTTGTTCTTCCGTTTATCTCTCCATTTTGTTATTGAAATCTCTTTACCATTAGTTGCCTTCTAATGTCATTTTACTTGCAAAAAGTATCAAATTCATTAGATAAAAAAATTTCCCCTTTGTAACTTCAAAGAGTTTTTATCACAATGTCCGATTTTTTTTTTCCTGCAAAAGCTTTAAATTGCAAACTTTTTTCAAATGCCTCAATTTATAAGCCAAAAAATAAACTCAAATCATGCTAGTAAAAATATCAATAAAAAAGTAAAAAAATATCAATGTTTATTGAATGATAGAGTATTTGTTGGACCACAAATATATGCATCAACAAGTTCCAAGGAATTTTAGCTCTCCAAACTTTTCCTATTAAATTATTTACAATGATATTTTCCATAAACACAAGCTTCACAAAGAACACATGATCAATATTCACTACAGAAGATAAATCGTTCGTCATATTTTTCTAGCTTAATAAGTTCATCTTATTAGATGCCAAAGTTGTGATTCTTCTTTCTTATCATGATTATAAATCCAAGGTAACTTAAGAATCTAATCTTAACAACAGGTAGGGGTATAAAAATGGGCGGGCTGCACAAGCATGGCACGAGTACAGCATGTTAAAATTGAGCATAGCTCGAGCACGGTACGTTACAAACTGTGCCATATTGAGCACGAAACACATAATGCACCGTGTCTAGCACAGCACGAGTCTATAATAGGTCAGGTACGGTCCAAGCACGTGACAGGCCAAACACGGTACATGAAAGTGATAGACTAAGCACGTCATATATGTAGATTTAAATTCAAATATTGATTTGAAATAGAATATATAAAATAAAACTATTAATATTTTTTTTTATATTTTTAGTTGTAAATATTTATTATGTTATCTACCAATTAAAAAATAAAATATATTATTTAATTGTTAATTTAATTTATTTATAATATTTATTTTGAATAATTATTATTCAGCTATATAATTTATATTATTAAAAATATGCAAAATATAATTGGCACAAGCACAGGCATGACCCTTGTCTGACACAAGCACGACATGTGCTCAGCACAAACACGGCACGAGCACATAAGTGCTTGGGCCCATAGCACGCTTGGCACGACACAAAAATTAAATGGGCTGGTACAAGCACGACAAGAAAAATAAATGAGCTGGTACAAGCACAGCACGAGCACGAACGGACCAACTTTTAAATGGACCGGCTAGCACGGCACGACCCATTTTATACCTCTAACAACAAGCTTATCAAAATTACATTTTTTAATTTTACAAGTATCATGAGAAAATAAAATTGAATATCCTTTTTGAATCACCTGACAACACTAAGCAAATTATGAGCCAAATTAGGTATATAATAAACAACATTTATTAATTTATCAATACATGATTTGGTTTTAAATGCAATTAATCATTTGCCATCAATTTTTATTACCTTACCACCACTAAGCTACACTTGAAATTTTATTGATTTATCGAGATTATGAAAAAATATATTTTTACTTGTTATGTGGTTACTACAACGACTATCCAAAACCAAAACTCATTGTTATTTTCATTAGGGTTAGAATAAATAAGAAATAAATTATCTTTCCTTCATTTTTTCAGTAAAATTGGCATGTGTTTTTTTCTCAATAATATGCTTCAATGTGTCTTCATTTTTGCAAAAATAACATTATACTGCACCTCGAATTAGATTTTCCACACCCATTGTAATCGCTTCTACCACCATATTTTCCATCAATTTTTTTTTTTGGTAAAAGACATTGCTATTAAGCACAAAAAGCCCCAACAAAGAAGGGATTACACAAGGGATCTTCCCATAAGATCTAAGATGTAAGCATCAACAAGATCCTTGGGAAGATTTCCAAGGTTAAAGGAAGAAAACAAAAATTACAATTGCAAGCAAGAGTCTTTTTAGCCAGTAAGTCAGCAAACCAGTTTGAAGTTCTTGCATTCTAAGCAAGCTCCAGCCCTTTAGACTTCAAAAGGGATCTGATGCATAAAACTAACTCTATCTGATGCATAAAACTAACTCTCTAGTTTCCCAACCTGAAGGGTCTCTTGAAGACAAAATTTCAATAACAACAACCAAGGCATCTGAAGAGAAACTAATTTTCTTCCAGGGCTTGCTTGCAGCCAAGGCAACAACCCATTCAATCGTCTTCATCTCTGTTTCGAAAGTTGAAGGCAAAGGACATAGCTTAGTGCAAGCCATAACTAGAAGGCCATCATCATTTCTCACTACCATGGACATGGCTGCCAACCCACTCAGCCAAGCCGCATTACAGTTAGCCTTCCACCATCCCTGCCTTGGAGGAGCCCACACTTCCTTAGTATTTGGAACTGAAAAAGAAGAGAGGTATTGGAGGACATTTGCTTCTTCTTGAACCGAGATCTCCAACCAGCCACTAACCTCTATCAAATTCAATTTGCCCTCAAAAACACCATCATTCCAGAATTTTCAAAAATAAGCAAACAAGGTAACCATGAAAGAGAAACATTCGCCTTATCCATCTCTCCTAAACAGACCTCTGGAGGAGGATTGAAACATAAATCAATGAGTTCCATCACATTGGACACCAACCATTCTTCTGTTCTTCCCCCCATTGGCTGGAGAAAGCCAAAGCTTTAAAATCGGGGCACAATTTGAACAAATGGAAAGTTTTCTCCAAGCTCTCCCCACAAACCACACAAAGATCATCAATACCTACAATCCTTTGGCTTAATTTCTCTTTAGTTGGCAGCACATCAGCCAAAACCAGCCACAAAAACATATTCTTCCTTTCAATCAATTGAGACTTCCATATTGAACTCCACAAGTTTGATTTCATCCCACCTGCATGACAATTCACAGCATAGCAATTTCTCATATAGAATTAACCAGAAATGTTCCCACACCAAAATAATTTGTCATCGTGTAAAGCATTCGGCCATGGAAGCTGGAGTATAGCTTCAGCTGAATCCACCTCACATATATCTCTAATAAGACTAGAATCCCACCCAGAACCATCATCCTTTCGAAAGTCTATGACTTTAGTCCACCGATCAGTTACAACTCCCATTTAAGCTTTTGAAACTCTTCCGGGTAGATCCAAAAGCCAAGAGTCCTTCCACAGATTTATCTTAAGCCCGTTTCCAATCTTAAAGCACACTTATTGCTGTAAAAACTGCCTAGAGCTAATAATCCCTTGCCATTTCGAAGAGGGACCTTTAATTCTTTGGGTCTCAAAAAATGATTTCTCCTTCAAATATTTAGCACCAATAATACGGCACCAAAGGCTCTTATCTTCCATAGCCAATTTTCATCCAAGTTTTGCAAGCAAAGCAGAATTTATGTTTTTGAAGTAGAGGAAACCGAGCCCTTTTTCCTTCTTTGGACGACATAAATCTTTCTAAGCTTTCAGGGCTAGTGATGGGGACATCGAGCCATACAGAGGAGGTGGTCCATATGATGGTTTGAACTATCCAGTAGGTCCCGTGACATGTAATTTAGCCAAGCAATTCAAGAAGGCCTTGGAGCTTTATATTGAACAACCATTGGATAAAAAGGCCGAAGAAGTTATGGATGGGCCTAAGACGTCTACATATATTAATTTGCTGAGCTACATTAAATAGTAAACGTAAATGGGCTTGGAATTATCTTGTAAATTAGTTTATTGATTAAGGGTATATTAGTCTTTTATTTTCTATTCCTTTTAGGGATGATTATTTAGGAAATCATATTTGGCAACAATGTTTTTATTTAAAATGCCAATTTCGGCTAGCATAAGAAATACAATAGGTTATAGCAATTATTTTGAGAATTATTCTTCTCTTTTCTTTGGCTTGTCTAAAGAACAAACTTCCAACTTATCAATCAAAGAACGAAGCTTTGATTGTGGCGTTTATAGCAAGGTTCTTGTCTTTCCCATAGACAACGGGTCAAGCTTCCAAACCAAGGTTCCAACCTCTTGTTGGATTGTGGGTTGAAGTAAACTACGTAACCATTGAACCATTGTAGAACGATCCATTCTGCTAGGATTCGCATCAGTTGGTATCAGAGCACGGATTCTACAGGTTCTATCTATCTTTAATTTGTTCTGCGCAAATCAAAATAAAAAAAAACGAAACCATTAGGGTTTGTCGTTTCCTCATTGTTGTTTTCGTTTTGCTTAATATTTTTTTTCTTTTGTTTAATCTATAACCATTAGCATTCTTGCTTTGTTTTCTCTGTTCTTTGATCTTTGTTCTTTGTTCTTTTATCTTCGTCCTTTGTTTAAAAAAAAAGCCAAATCGCAGTAGCAGGCGCCTGGGGTTGCGCCTGGCCTAATCTCTTGTTGGATTGTGCCTCGCCTAACCAAGGTTCCAACCTCTTGTTGGATTGTGGGTCGAGGTAAACTACGTAACCATTGAACCATTGTAGAATGATCCATTCCGCTAGGATTCGCATCAGTTGGTATCAGAGCACGGATTCTACAGGTTCTATCTATCTTTAATTTATTCTGCGCAAATCAAAATAAAAAAAAAAAACGAAACCATTAGGGTTTGCCGTTTCCTCATTGTTGTTTTCGTTTTGCTTAATATTTTTTTTCTTTTGTTTAATCCATAACCATTAGCATTCTTGCTTTGTTTTCTCTGTTCCTTGATCTTTGTTCTTTGTTCTTTTATCTTCGTCCTTTGTTTAAAAAAAAAAAGCCAAATCGCAATAGCAGGCGCCTGGGATTGCGCCTGGCCTAATCTGTGAGCCAAGTCTGAAAAAAAAAAAAAAGCCAAATCGCAATAGCAGGCGCCTGGGATTGAGCCTGGGGTCGCGCTTGGCCTAATATGTTAGCCAAATTCGAAAAAAAAAAACAAAAGAAAAAGCCAAATCGTAGTAGCAGGCTCCTGAGGTCGCGCCTGGCCTAATCTGTGAGCTAGTCTAGGAAAAAAAAAGGTACAAAATCACTTCTTAAATTTTTTCTTTAGATTATAGTTTATTGGTCCTAAATGTGCTATTTTGGAACTAACCAGTCCTAGGAAAATATATATATATATATATTTTCCTTCTGGTCATTTGAATTCATTCTCTTTTTCTGTGTTCTATAATCTTGCTACAAACTTTAGTTAGTAATTTGATTTGAAAAGTTGGATTGTGATTTGGACATAGCCGTAAATCTGAATTGAGCGTAAACACGAGTGGAGTACCAATATTTAGAGCGAAACACGTGAAGGAGTGAATTGTGAGGTCCATTATTAACTAATCTTTGCAGGTCTGAAATCATGTCACAACAAGGCGAGACTTCTCAACCTAGAGGGTTCAAAGCTTCTAATGATATGAGAGCAATCATGGAGGCAATGGCGAGACATTTTGAGCAAATGAGTGTTAGGATGGAATCAAAAATGGATTTAAAATTTGATGGACTGAAGGAAAGGATACACCAAGTGAATAATAGGCAGGGCACACAACGAGGTGACAATTAAGACCTACCACGACCACAACGTTGAGGCTATAGGGGTGGTCACCCACGAGCTGCCATAAGGGGAAAGTGGGTCAACCAACCTGGTTTTGAAGACGACATGGAAGAAACAGAAGAAGAATTCGGTAGAGGTCCATACTACAGGGACTATGGAGGCCGAGTGAATAGACCAAGGTATAGTGGGGAAGATGATGACTTGAGCAACATCAAAATGAAGATACCATCATTCCAAGGAAAGAATGATCCAGAAACTTACTTCGAGTAGGAGAAGAAGGTTGAGATGGTATTTGATTGCCAACATTATTCCGAGCTTAAAAAGGTAAAACTAGCTGCTGTTTAATTCATTGACTATGCTGTTGTTTGGTGGGATCAATTAGTGACTAGTAGAATATGGAATGGTGAAAAATCGATTGAAACCTAGGATGACATGAAAGCTGTGATGAGGAAGCTTTTCATTCCGACGCATTATCATAGGGACTTGTGCCAGAAATTATAGAGGCTTACACAAGGCAGCAAGAGTGTTGAAGAGTACCACAAGGAGTTAGAGATAGCTATGATTCATGCTAATGTGGTGGAGGATCGAGAGGCGACCATGGCACGTTTCTTAAACAGGTCACACCATGAGATAGCTAACGTGGTAGAATTACAACATTATGTGGAGATGGAAGAGTTGGTGGACAAAGCAATTAAAATTGAGAGGCAACTTAGGCTAACCAAGCAAACCCGTGAGTTCTCAAGTGCAGGAGCATATTCCAAACCAAATTGGAATAGACGTGAGGAAATGCCTACTTGGAAGGATAGGTCTATGGCACAACAAGAGAAGCCTAAGGAGGTTAAGGCCTGCTCTAGCCCATTTTCAGGTAAACCCGACGCTTTAACTACACCAAGTCGTGATATTAAATGTTTTAAGTGTTTGGGCAAGGGTCACATGGCTCGAGAGTCTCCTAATCGGCGTGTAATGATTTTAAATGAGGGAGGTGAGTATGAGTCTGAGAATGAAAAGGAGGAGGAAGAAGAGATGCGGCCATTGGAGGAAGATGGTGATTTCGAGTTTGCCATAACAGGGGATTCTTTTGTGGTTCGAAGAGTACTGAGCATGCAAACTAAAGAGGCAGATAAATCACCACAACGTGACAATTTTTTCCACACCCATTGTTTGGTAAGTGGAAAGGCTTGTAATGTGATCATTGATGGTGGGAGTTATTATTTTGGAGGCCATGCATGCAGGTCACTAATTATTTTGGAGGCCATGGCAATTTGACCGGAAAGTGACATATGATGGTTACACCAATCGACATTCTTTTAAGTTTAAAGGAAAGTCTCATACATTGATGCAGATGACTCCTACCAAGGTATATGA
This sequence comes from Ochetophila trinervis, assembly GCA_003254975.1. Taxonomy (NCBI): domain Eukaryota; kingdom Viridiplantae; phylum Streptophyta; class Magnoliopsida; order Rosales; family Rhamnaceae; genus Ochetophila; species Ochetophila trinervis. The sequence goes on from QANX01007706.1 coordinate 26,838, forward strand.
AGACCAATTGAGATTACAAAAGCAAAGAGATACCTATGGTGAGCGCAAATCTGAGAGCATAGGCAAGAGTGAGACTGGGAGCTCCAAAACACAAATGAGTGGAAATAAAGAGAAAAGTGAGCTTTTGAAAAGAGAAAAGAAACAACACAATTTCTTTGCAAGTGAGAGTGAAATTAGGAGAGCTTTGACCTTAAACAAGCCAATGATGTTGCTTGTTTATAAGGAGGCTGTATTTTCTTCTAACGACCTTGACACTTGTGTTCCTAGTTGCATTGTGTCTGTTTTGCAGGAATTTGATGATGTTTTTCCCGATGATCTACCAGGAGGATTGCCACCAATTAGGGGAATCAAACATCAGATTGATTTAATTCCCGAGGCACCACTGCCAAATCGACCAGCCTATCGAAGTAATTCCGACGAGACAAAAGAACTCCAAAGGCAATTCAATGAGCTTATGGAAAAGGGATATGTTAGGGAGAGTTTGAGCACTCGTACCTAAGAAGGATGGAACTTGGTGAAAGTGTGTTGATTGTCGCACCTTCAACAATATTACGGTAAAGTATCGCCATCTTATTCCTAGGTTAAATGACATGTTAGATGAACTGCATAGTACATGTGTCTTTACAAAAATTGATTTGAAAAGTGGGTATCATCAAATTAGGATGAAAGAGGGCGATGAATGGAAAACTGCTTTGTATGAGTGGTTAGTAATGCCCTTTGGTTTAACTAATGCACCTAGTACTTTCATGAGATTAATGAACCATGTGTTGCGTGCTTTTCTTAGCCTATGTGTAGTTGTTTATTTTGATGATATTTTAATTTATAGTAAGACACTTGACGCATATGTTGACCATGTTAAGTCAGTTTTGCAGGTCTTACGAGCTCAAAAGTTGTATGCTAACCTCAAAAAGTGTTCATAGGATATATTGTTAGTGCAGATGGCATAGAGGTTGATGAAGAGAAAATCAAAGCCATTCGAGATTGGCCAATACAGGCAAGTGTTGGGGACATTCAAATTTTTCATGGATTGGCAAATTTCTACCGTCGATTCGTGAAGGACTTTAGCACAATAGCCGCACCATTGACCAAAGTGATCAAGAAAACTGTAGGCTTTAAATGGGAAAAAGAGCAAGAGCAAGCCTTCAATCTTCTAAAAGATAAGTTAACCCAAACTCCTTTGCTTTCTTTACCGAACTTCAATGCTACCTTTGAAATTGAATGTGATGCCTCAGGTTCGGGTATTGGAGCTGTCATGATGCAAGGTGGGCAGCCAATAGCTTATTTTAGTGAGAAATTAAATGGCGGAGCATTGAACTACCCAACATATGACAAAGAGATGTATGCGTTAGTTCATGCTTTGGAAACATGGCAACACTACTTGCAGTCTAAAAAGTTTGTGATTCATACGGATCATGAAACTCTGAAATGTTTAAAGGGGGCAGCAAAACCTACAAAGGAGACATGCCAAATGGGTGGAGTTCATTGAAACATTTTCCTATGTGATCAAGTACAAGAAAAGTAAGGACAATGTAATGGCTGATGCATTGTCACGGAGGTATGTATTATTGTCTACACTAGATGCTAAATATTTAGGGTTTGAGCTTATTAAAGAATTATATGAGCATGATGATGATTTCGGTAGCATTTTTAGTGCATGTGAAAAGTCAGCTTTTGGAAAATTTTATAGGCATGAGGGACTTTTATTTCGTGAAAACAAGTTATGCATGCCTAGGTGTTCACTTAGAGAGTTGCTTGGGCGAGAGGCGCATAGTAGCGGGTTGATGGGTCATTTTGGTGTCTTCAAAACATATGAGTTCTCTCATGAACATTTTTATTGGCCACACATGAAAAAGGATGTGGCAAACATATGTGAGAAATGCATTACTTGTAGGCAAGCTAAGTCTACCACTAAACCACATGGGTTGTATACACCTTTGCCCATTCCTATTCATCCTTGGGTTGATATTTCCATGGATTTTGTCTTAGGATTGCCGAGGACTTGGAGGGGTATGGATTCTATATTTGTGGTAGTTGATAGATTTTCTAAATTGGCACATTTTATACCTTGTAGAAAAACCGATGATGCATCGCATGTAGCAGATTTGTTCTTTAGAGATATTATTAGGTTGCACGACATGCCTAAGAGTATTGTGTCTGATAGAGACGCTAAGTTTTTGAGTTATTTTTGGAAAATTTTGTGGAAGAAATTAGGTACAAAGCTCTTATTATCTACTATTTGTCATCCACAAACCAATGGTCAAACCGAGGTAGTTAATAGAAATTTGTCTACCTTATTACGTGCATTAATAATAAAAAACCTAAAAAGTTGGGAGGAGTGTTTGCCGCATGTTGAGTTTGCATATAATAGAAGCATGCATTATACTACTAAATTTACTCCATTTGAAATTGTTTATGTCTTTAATCCTTTAACTCCTTTGGATTTGACTTCTTTGCCTATTGATGAAAGAGTGAATTTAGATTGTGCAAAAAAAGCTGAATTTGTCAAGCAATTACATGAGAAGACACGGCAGCACATAGAGAAGCGAACCGAGCAATATGCCAATCAAGCCAACAAGGGACGAAAGAAGGTTGTGTTTGAACCAGGTGATTGGGTTTGGTTGCATATGCGTAAGGAGAGGTTCCCAGAACAACGGCGTTCTAAGCTATTGCCACGTGGTGATGGTCAATTCCAAGTACTTGAAAAGATTAATGACAACGCCTACAAGATTGATCTTCCCGGTGAGTATGACGTTAGTTGTACCTTTAATGTGTCTGATCTCTCTCCTTTTGATGCAGGTGATGATTTGAGGACAAATCCTTCAAAAAAGGGAGGGAATGATGGGGACATCGAGCCATACAGAGGAGGTGGTCCATATGATGGTTTGAGCTATCCAGGAGGTCCCATGACACGTAATCGAGCCAAGCAATTCAAGAAGACCTTGGAGCTTTATATTCAATAAGCATTGGATAAAAAAGCCGAAAAAGTTATGGATGGGCCTAAGACATCTACATTTATTAATTTGCTGAGCTACATTAAAAAGTAGATGTAAATGGGCTTGGAATTATCTTGTAAATTAGTTTATTGATTAAGGGTATATTAGTTTTTTATTTTCTATTCCTTTTAGGGATGATTATTTAGGAAACCATATTTGGCAACAATGTTTTTATTTAAAATGCCAATTTCGGCCAGTATAAGAAATACAATAGATTATAGCAATTATTTTGAAAATTATTCTTCTCTTTTCTTTGACTTGTCTAAAGAACAAACTTCCAACTTATCAATCAAAGAACGAAGCTTTGATTGTGGCATTTATATCAAGGTTCTTGTCTTTTCCATAGACAACGAGTCAAGCTTCCATACCAAGGTTCCAATCTCTTGTTGGATTGTGGGTCAATGTCAACTTCGTAACCATTGAACTATTGTAGAACGATTCATTCCGCTAGGATTCGCATCAACTAGGAACCTTTTCGATCTTTCTTTGTGAACCCACCAGAATCTACAGACCATGGCATCGAGCTCACTGCACAGACCATGAGGAATGCGAAAAGTAGACATTGTGTAAGTAGGGATGGTTTGGATGACCGAAGAAATGAGTATAGCTTTCCCGGCTTTAGACAAGAGATTTTGGTTCTATCCCTCAATTCTTTTCCCAATCCTATCCTTCAAAATTTTGAAGTCTTTCGATTTATTTCTACTAAGAAGTGTATTTCCAAGGTAAACTGAATATTTTGCCATTTCTTTAAAACAAAGAATTCCTTTAACAGCCATCATGTCAAGTTTACTAGTGTTTTTAGAGAACAAGATGCTAGATTTTTCAGTGTTAGCTTTTTGCCCTAACCATCCGAAATATTGTTCAGAGCATCTTCCAACAGCCCTAGCTTCACTCTCCTTAGCCCTACACATCACCAACAGGTCATCTGCATACATAAGGTGGGAGATCGGAGGCGCATTACGGCTTATTTTGATTCCATTGATGTTTCTTTCTTTTTCTTCCCGAATTAAAGACCTTGAAAGGAATTCGGCACTCAGAACGAACAGAAAAGGCGATAGCGGGTCGCCTTGCATGAGACCACGGCTCGAATTGAAGGACTTAGCAATGCCTCCATTTAGTAAAATAGAAAAGCTGACCGTGCAAAGACAGCTACTGATGAGCTGCTGGACCTCCTAAAGAAAAGCCCCAAGCATTTAACGCCTTCACCACAAACTCACATTCAAGCCGATCATAGGCTTTCTTTAAATCCACTTTCATCATCATCAACCAATTTCCCCCTCTGTGCTTCTTAATTTTGTGAATTACTTCTTGAGCTATTACCGAGTTCTCCGCTATCCACCTACCTTCCACAAAGGCATCTTGGTTAGGCGAAATGATTTTCCTCATAAGCTTTTTCATTCCCTCCATTAAAATTTTTGAAACAATCTTATAAGCAAAGTTGCATAAGCTTATAGGACGAAACTGATTAAAAGTAGACGGCTGATTTTTTTTCGGGATAAGAACAAGGAATGTTGAATTGACATTACTAGGCACCTTCTTCAATCTGAAGCATTCCTGAACCAACCGGACCACTTTCCCTTTAACTGTGCTCCAATAACTTCAGTAGAAGATTCCCGAGAAACCATCAGGACCCGGGCTTTTGAGAGGATGAAGTTTCTCAACACAACTCTTAACTTCCTCCTCTGAAGGAATTCAAATCAGGTCACAGTTTTCTTGCTGAGTGATGCAAACTTGGCCCAAACCGTCCATATCACTTGGGACACTGAGGTAACTAGATCGATAAAGCTCTCTGAAACTGGAGGTAAAGTATCTGCTGATGTTAAGTCTTCCATTTATCCAATTAAAACCATCATTGATCACCCATATGTTGTTTCTCCTGCGTCTCACTGTTAAGCTAGTATGAAAAAACTTTTTCTTTTTGTCACCCTCTTTGAGCCAAATTTCTCGAGACTTCTGGTGGAGGATGGATTCCATTCTAGCCCTCTGGATTCGCAGATCGTCTTCCACTTGTTTTCTCTTAAGAGGATCACCATTATCAGAGTTGAGCACCCTTTGCTCTTATTCCAGCAAATTGATTTTGGTGTGAGCAAGACCAAAATGATTTTTGTTCCAAGTTTTAAGAGCCTTAGAGGTATTGTAAAGATTTCTTCTTAACTGATGACATTCCATTTCCATTTTCCAATCCTCTTCATAGGCATCATGCACAACAATGGCACTAGAAGAATTTGAGGCCCATGCCTTGATAAAACGGAAAGGTCTTTGAATGAAAGGCTCTGCTCCCTCCACACTTAACAAAATGGGACAGTGATCCGAACATTCCATAGTAAGGTGCTCAACAATTGCCTGAGGAAATTTTCCAACCCATCTGTAGCCTGCCACAACTCTGTCAATCCTCTCCTTAATGCCAGCTAGACTTCCTCGACCATTAGACCAAGTAAAGCGATGACCTTTGTATCCTAAGTCAATCCCTCCCGAATCATTCATAAAAGACTTAAGATAAAGCTGTTTCTTCCAAACTGGTCTCCCACCAAGCTTTTCCTGCTCATCAACAACTTCATTTAAGTCACCTATAACCATCCAGGGACCCTTACAATCCTCGGTCAGAATAGTCATTGAATCTCATAAAGCTCTCTTCCCCCCCTCATAAGGAATGCCATAACAAGCTATTAAATTCCAAGAATACCTGCCCATAGTATCCTGCACTACACAGTTCAAGATCCTATTGGAATGCCAGGTGCATTCTAATATAATCTCATCATTCCACAATAAAGCCAAACCCATGCCGAGCCACTAGCTTCCACAATGAAAAAATTACTGAACTTCAAAATTTTGCTAATCTTTTCCATTTTTCGGTAATTGCTTTTTGTCTCCATTAAAAACAAACAATCAGGATTCAATTTCCTAACCACCCTTTTCATGTAATTGATTGAGTCCATGTGACCCAATCCCCTGCAGTTCCAAGAAAACAATTTCATTGGTGAAGAGGAGCATGTGAAGGTCCGCCTCCTTGGCCAACTGAAAATCCGTCTTTTGTCTTCGAACCTCCCGTCTTTCCTTTCTTTTTGCCGCCTCATGCACCCCGACTCTACCTCTTACAACTTTCTTCCAAGACCAAATTGAATTACTTCTGCTAGTCTTGCACTCCTCCTAAGAATTTTCCATTTTTCCATAAACTGAAATATGTGCTTTCCCTTTGGCTTCCATATGGTTAGAAGTTTCGACGTTTAAGCACTCAAAACTCTCACCAAAATTTTCGGAAAAGACCCTGCTTTTTATGCCCAATGCGTCCTCCTCCTTCAGCCCCACGTCTACCTCCTGTCCAGATTCCCTCGGCCCATAGCCCACTTCCTCAAGATAGGCCTTGCTATTGGAAGAGCCCTCTAATGTCAACTAGGCTGGTCTCTTATGACTTAAGCTGCCTAGAGGGTTTGGGCCTGTTATTTTCTTCCCATTAGAAAGTTCCATATTTACTAGGCTGAAACCCACTTCTTGAGAGCCCACCACTCTCCTATCTTCAAGTCAAAGTGAATATCCACAATATCATGACTTAACTTTAAAGTCCATGCTGAAATTTCTTTTGAGTTCCCCTTCTCCCTTCGAATGCGTTCCATCACTGCTAACCGTAGATCCTCCGTATTCCAGCATACTGTTGTGGGGAAATATCAATTGCATTTTACTTGGACTGCTAGTTCTTACTAGAGAGAGCTTTAATGTGTAATTGTGACATTTTATTCAGTATAGTAAAGCGACGACCATTAAAGATGTAAAAGAGAATAGCTTCTATAAATATAAAACAATAATCATTACAACTTACACTCAAATGTGTTGAAATATAAAAAATTAATTTTTAAAAATACATGTAGATTTAGTGTCATGCTAATTTTAATTTGTATTTATATAGTTTCGTGCTATGTTTATGTTAAAATTTATTTATTCAAATTTAACCTATTAACTTTTATATTAAAATATAAAATTTCAAAAATACATATAATTTGTAAGGTCTAAATTATAGTTTCGAAAATAATCTACTCTGGCTCAACCATGAAAGAAAGGTTGCCTTATAAGAAGGAAATCTTGATTTCCTCATATCTTTTTTCTTTTGGTATACAAAAATATGCTTGAAAAGTTTTGGACATATGGTCCAAACCTAAGTGAAGTCCAAGATAAATCTTTAGAATAATGTCGCCTCTAGTATTAAACAGGTTACATTTACCAAAAAAGAATTAAACAGGTTACATTTCGCCAAAAAAATTAAAATAAAAAATTAAACAGGTTACAGTACATTTGATAAGGATTAGTCCGTATTTCAAAATCTAATTTTAAAACGTTAAAGCTAAATAAAGTTAAAAATAAAGGGTCTTTTTTTTTGTCTGTTAAAAAAATAAAGGGTCATTTTTTTTTTTTGCTAAAAGAAATAAAGGGTCATTATATCCTATCAATTGCGGGACTTGTATATTAAAATTTACATTTTTTAAGTAAAAAATATAAAAAATTATGGAATGAACAAAGGGGACTATTGGGTTATATTAATATAACCTCCCACGGTTACTTATTACCAAAAATAAAAATAATAAATAAAAAAATCCCACGGTTATAGCCCTGCGGAAGGTCCGAAACAGATCTAGAACCATCTTCTATTTGCTTTTAGGCTAATTCTGGAAAAATCAAGGCTGAGGCAGAAAACGGCCAAAGTCCTGGACGATACTCGAACATTCATGATCATCTGCTACATATAAATAAACCCGCCATCTCCTTCTATCTTCTAACGTCAAAAAAAAAAAAGCTTAAAAGAGTCTTCGAAGCAATCAGGAAAGCTAACACTAGTCGTTCGTAATCGAAAGCTCGAATTATTCAAGCACAGTCCAAGCAAAGCAAAGGAAGATGTCGCTGATTCCAAGCTTCTTCGGTGGCCGACGAAGCAACGTCTTCGATCCCTTCTCTCTCGACGTGTGGGACCCTTTCAAGGATTTTCCTTCCTCTTCGTCCCTAGTCTCTGCAAATTTGCCAGAGTTTTCTCGGGAAAACTCTGCCTTCGTCAGCACCCGAATCGATTGGAAGGAGACTCCAGAAGCGCATGTTTTCAGGGCCGATGTTCCCGGCCTCAGGAAAGAAGAGGTGAAAGTGGAGGTCGAAGATGATCGGGTGCTCCAGATCAGCGGAGAGAGGAACGTGGAGAAGGAGGACAAGAACGACACTTGGCATAGGGTTGAGCGCAGCAGTGGGAAGTTCATGAGGAGGTTTAGGCTTCCAGAGAATGCCAAATTGGATCATATCAAGGCTGCGATGGAGAATGGGGTTCTTACTGTTACTGTTCCTAAAGAGGAGGTCCAAAAGCCTGACGTCAAGTCCATTGAAATCTCCGGTTAAACTTGTTCGTTTCGATTGGCTGCGAGTGTCTACTGTGTCTATTTCAGGAGCTCAAATAAGATAGCGTTTTGTAATTGTCCCCCTTTTTTTTTTGGAGTATGTGTGTTTGTGTTTCTTTGTTCTTGTTGTATGAATGGTGTTTGTGGTAATGTCAAACTGAAGTTCTGTTTGTTTTGTAATGAATTGTTTAATTTTCAATTTTTCACATCGCATATTGCAAACTACATGGTTTGACCAAAGAAGTATTCACAATTTATGCTAGTAATTTTACTCGCAAGCAATTTGATTTTATTTTTTTCCCCTTCCTAGTGGGTAGAAGAAGATAAACTTTCCGTTGGACAGAAGAGGGAATAACAACATTTGTAATATCTCTTTTCCAAATAAGTTCAAAAACTAAAGGAAAATGCAAAAACTAGCGAGAAAGGAAGTGGTTCTTTCGACGTGATTGCTTAGTGTTAGGATCTACCTATGCAATTAGCAGCTTCATTTGCCCATATACTGCCAATTGAATATCTTCTACAATTGTTCTTATCTCCCAAGGACAGCAGTTTGGGACGCCGGTACTAGCCAAACCAAGAGGTTCATTATCAGATTCAAGAAACAGTTTTTTAATACCAAGACTACTGGCAGTTTGCACACTATTGAAAATAGCATAAGCCTTAGCCATAAGATCTGAACTTGAATGGACCCTTTAAAATGCCTTTGTCTCCAACAATAAGGTACACCTTGAATATGAGAACCGTCACAATTTAAGTTTACAACGATCTCTTCTACCTTCCGAAGGAATGACTTGCAACCGACAAATGAAAATTCATATTCAAATTTAAGGTTTTGCATTGCACTTACCAATGTTTTTGCACTTGCCATTTGCGTCGACAGTGTTAAAGAAAAATTTGAAAAAAAATGATGATTTAACTAACAGAAACATAATCAAAAGCTACCATATTCTTTTCACGCCATGTATTCTTGCACATACTTCTTGTAAATATTGCTCAATCTTATATTATCGTAATTTAAAGAGATTTAGATTATAAAAATATAACAATTAATAAAATAATATATATATTCGTTTATTTCAACAAATTATGAAAATTAATGAAATAGTAAATAAATAAGTGAATTAATAATATGTAAATCTGAAAATCATATTTAATTATTATGTTATAAATTTATGTGGTGGTGATGATGATGATGATTCTAAAACTATTAAATCAATAACTTGATAACAACAGGGGTTAGGTATTTTTATCAGATCATGAGCCAACCCAGTTAAGTCGAGATAATAATATCTCAAGCAAAAGTCCCAAGGCACTTTAGGGTTATATTAGATTTGAGAAAAACTGAAACAACTGCAGGATCAAATGGACGAATGTTTTCTGATGTACATGATCGTTCATCGAAGGTAAATACAGAGTATACTTACATCTCTAATAGTGATGGAAATATTATAAAGAGAATGATTTAGCTAGCCATTAAAGCTTTAAAACACAGTGAAATTTTTTATTGATTTTGCTTATGAGTACAAACATAGACCAAGCTTCCTTATATAGAGAATGAAAGCAAAAAATAAAAAGCTACGAGAAAAAACCACCATACAAATAAAGCTAAATTACAACCACACAAATAAAGCACACACCAAAAGATACAAGATTGACACACTTTTACATTAAATTGTAGCGCTACTATTTTGACTAGGAGAGATATTAAAGTTGCGATAATCTGAATCGTCCGAGTCAACAGATTCATATATATTTTTCCACCAAAGGTTGTGATGATCTGGTGGTTCACTATCATTTGGGGACGAAATCTTATTATCATCTGGTGGTTGAGAATCTGGAAAGTATTTTGGTGGGACCTGAGAGTGATCACATGGATAATTTAAAGGCAGACTGTCGGCAAGATTTCCTGTGGATGAGCTTGGGCCAACATTGGATGGATCTGGTGTAGGGTTAGGAACAATATAGATTTTTTGTAGGTCTAGAGGAGGAGAAATATTATTAATTTCACAAAGATGGGCTTTGAGCTGAGTCTTATGGGCCTGAGGAAGTCTTTTTTGATAAACCATGTCTCATTCATGAACTGATTGAAGAGCCCAGCATTTCCTTGGAGTTTTGTTGAAGAAATAGGGCTGGTGCAAAATAAACATTGAAGTGACTTGATCCTGCTATTCTCTAGTGAGCTTCCACAAGGTTTTTAATTGAAGGATTTTGTAAAATTCTTATCTCCACCCTTTGAGAGGATGAAACCATTCAAGGAAGGTCCAAAGGAGAGAGGCATGGTTCTTTAGATCATAAAGATGTTCAAGTAAGGGAATAGTAGGGACCAGAAAAGCTATGGAGTGTAGAGTAACACAACACCATAGATACCACAAAGGATATGGAGAGAAATTTTTTAAAAAATCACAATAAAATGGTTCAATGGAGTAATATGCATCATCAAGGAGAGCCAAAATGTTTTCAAGTAGCATTCTATCCATGACCATGCTTAAATAAAAAGTTCTATGAGACTTAGCAAACTCTTTGATTTGTTGAAGAGATAAAGAATTTTTTAATTCAAGAGGAAAGCTAAGTTGGATATAAGCTTTTTCTGGGGGTCAGAAGGATTTATCATTAGAACCATAGGAAAGGAGGAAATTTGAGAAATGAGCTTCATAGGCTATGGTTGAGATAGAAGATCTGGAATGAGATTGTCTTTTCCTTTTAAATGTTTGACATAAAAGTCATACTTGGCAAATCAATCTATGAGCCTTAGAAGCTGCTTGTCTGGAATAGCTTTATTCTTAAAGTCAAGGATTTTAGGAAATGAAGAATTGTCCATCTATATGAGAAAGTGATGACCAAGAAGATGAAATTTAAATTTTTTGATACCATATTTTATTGCGAGAATTTTCTTATTGATAGTGTGGTAATGCTTTTCGGATTCTTTGAACTGACCACTAGCATGTAGGCCTGGCAAAATATTACATGATATGATAATACGACACGATAATTTGCTAGTTTGCCTAGGCAATATCGGAGATGATTGATATCAGTGTCACACGATAAGACACGATATGAAAATAGGTTGGAACACGTTAACACGGTGTGTCAAGATAAGAAAAATATTAATTTAATTATTTCTTTATAACTAACTTTTTACATTACTTTTTTTTAAGAAACTATAAAATTTATATTTTATTTCATTGGAAAATGACAATTTTTATATCTATTTATATATTGATATTTTATTTTAGATTTTATATTTTTTATTACTTATATTGGATGTACAATTTTAGTTTGTTTATAATATTTTAAATATTTTTAACTTGACAATTGTAATGGATATTTTGTTTTCTTAGCCACGATAAATATTTAATATAGCTTTAATTTGTAATATTTTACATATTTTGAATTCACAGTTATTAATTATATTGAATTTTAGTATGCTAATATATTTTTTTAAGATGTTTAGCATGTCATTTGAATATATTTTTAAGCTTAATAAACACGAATTAAACACGATATGAACACGGAATGACACAACATGAACACGGTTCAACACGAATGTTTAACGGGTTGGGTTCAGGTGAAAAAAATTTGACACGAATACGAAATGACACGACATAAACACGGTTCAACACGACACGTTGCCAGGCCTACTAGCATGTCCGCAGTAATGTTATTTTCCATTGTCATCTTCTTCAAGGAAGATAGCACCCCAACAATGATCACTTGCATTAGTCTATAAAATTATTTGACCATTTTTCTAGAATTTTAAGAGTGGGAGAATGATCAGCAATTATTTTTAAAGCTTTGACATCATTTGTTTGAGCTGGACTCCAAAGAGGAGGATCCTTCTTTAGAAGAGCAATGAGCTTACTGGTATACCTAGCTACTTGGAGAATGAAACCTCTGACATAATTGATGATTCCAAGAAATTGTTGGATCTGCTTTTGAGTGAGATGTTCATAAAGGAAATGGGATAACTCTTGTGTTAGATGGACACCTAGTTGGCAAACACAATCTTGGATATGGAGACCAAGAAAATCAATTGAGGTCTAGGCTAGAAAACTTTTTTGTTCAGAAAGCATGATGCCATGTTGTTGGGCCAGATCAAAGAATTGAGCTAGTAGATGATGATAGGCTTCATGAGTTTTAGAGAATAGTAAGATATCATCAATGTAAATGAGGGTGGTGTTATCAAGCATATGCTCAAAGATTTTTATCATGGTTTTTTGGAATAAAGAATTAGCCACCTTGAGATCAAATGGTAGGACCATCCATTGATATTGGGCATTTGGCATACTGAAGGCAGTTTTTGGACAATCAATAGGGTGAATCCTATATGCTAAAATCTAGCTTTAAAATCAAATTTTGAAAAAAAAAATGGGTTTATCATTTCAGGTACCTAAACTATGTCGGGTTTTACAAACGAGTACCCAAAGTTTTTTTTGTTTGCATTTTACTACCTAAACTAGCAAAAGTGTTACATTGTTAGTACCTACGTCCCTTTCTGTCCAAAAACTCCATTAAATGTATGTGCGCTGCATGTGATGAACAGTAATTTGTGTTTTTACAGTAAATTTGGTTAATTTTTTGTTATCAACAGTAAATTAAAAAAAGATAAAGAAAAAAGGGAAAACAATTTGATTATTTTTTTTACAAAGGAAATTTGTGTTTTTTCATGTTATATTTTGTTGTATGATTCAAAATGTTAGAATATTGTATGATTAAATTGAGAAAATAATTATAATTTTCACAAAAAACTTCAAAACACGTGCGAATTGAAGTTTGAGTTGGTAGCTTTTACAAAAAATTGACTATTAGGCTTCATCGAGAATGAAAAGACAAAGCCAATAGGACAAATTTTACCATAAATGATGGTCGGAATCAGAAGATTCCAACGGGCAAAGCGCGAACCGGTTCAGTGAAACGAGTCGACCCACAACCCGTCTCAAGGTTAAGGACGACCCAAAACGGTGTCGTTTTGGGAGATCAAAACGATGTCATTTTATTAATATTAGTTTCGTATAATAATAAAAAGAAACAAAACGACGTCGTTTTGATCTCACAAAATGGTGTCATTTTGGGTCATCCCCAACCTTGAGACGAGTTGTGGGTCGACTCGTTTCACTGAACCGAGTCGCACAACCCGGTTGTTTTGCCCGCCAGAATCTTATGATTTCTACCACCATTTTTGGCAAAATTTGTCCCGTTGGCTTTGTCTCTTCATTCCAGACGAAGCCCAATGGTCAATTTTTTGTAAAAGTTACCATAAATTGAAACCCAACTCAAACTTCAATTCACACGGGTTTTGAAGTTTTTCCTGAAAATTCTAATTATTTTCTCAATTTAATCATACAATATTCTAACATTTTGAATCACACAACAATATATAACATGAAAAACACAAATTTCCTCTGGAAAAAAAAATTAATCAAAATATTTTCCTTTTTTCTTTATCTTTTTTTTTATAATTTAATGCTCATCACAAAAAATTAACCAAATTTACTGAAAAAACACAAATTATTGTTCATAACGTGCAATGCACGTGCATTTAACGAGGTTTTTGGACAGAAAAGGACGTAGATACTAACGGTGCAACACTTTTGCGAGTTTAGGTACTAAAATGCAAAAAAAATTAAAAAAAAAAAATTGGATACATGTTTGTAAAACCTGATATAGTTTAGATACCTAGAGTGTTAAAAACCCAAAAAAAATTGCATTGTGAAGCTGGGAAAATAAATGTTGAATTTTTGGCAAGAAAAACTTGTCATCTTTTAAAAACAGATTTAAATGTTTATAGTCAATAATAAGTCTCTTCTTTTTTCTTACTATTTCTGATATTTTTTCCACATAAAAAGCATGGCAAGCCCAATCAGAGATAGTTGGCTCAATGAGGCCTTGAGCTAAGAGTTGGGAACATTTTTCTCTGGCTAGTTTAAGATTCAAAAAGGTCATTCCTGGATGAGAAGCTTTTGTATGATCGATATCCTCATTCTTTTTTAAAGGAAAATGGATGAATAATTTTTCATTTCTCCATAGGGGAAAAGAATGCTTTTGTTCAAATTCTTCATGAGAATTAGCATAGAGCTGGAGGAACTTAGCTTGAATCTTAGAGTATTGAGACTGAACTTGCTGAAGAGAGAACAATTTTGAAATGTTACTATAAGATTTGAAATTATTCTTATACTTGACTCCAGAAAGTAGAATTTTGAGATGTTGAGCCTGAAAGTAAACATCTATTCCTATGAGAAGATCCTTATGTGGGAGTTTGCTTCTGAGAACATGGATCCAAATGATACAGTTTGGAAAAAACTTTATACCAATTTTTTTTTGGTAATTAGTTCTACCTTAAAGATCTTATCATCTGCAGCCTTAAAGTATTCATTGTGAGTTACCCATAGTTCTTTGGGTAGAACTGAGAGATTCATCATTGTTTTATAAGCACATGTGCCCGGCCATGTAAGCAATAAGCTTAATAGGATTGTCATACTTAGAAAGAAAAAGATATACCTCAACATTTGGAAGAGGAGAAGGAATTTGATTGATATTGTAGATCTTTTCAATCTTATAGAGAGAAATGTTGGTGCTATCATCAGTTTATGAAAAAATTTCATAAATTGCAAACATGGTGTTTTCATCATCATGAGATCGTTCTTCATACAAGGATTCAAGGTTTGATTCTCGTTCTTCATAAGAGATTGAAGTTGCTGGACAAGTCAAGCAGATTTTGATTGCTTGTTTAGACATCTTTTAGCATAATGCCCTTTCTTTCCACAAATGAAATATTTATTAGATTTGTTTTGGCTTCGTTGTTTCTTTCTTCTAAAGAAGTAGATTTTTCTTTTGAAAGGGAATCTTGAGTTATTTTGCTTTGAGAAGGAAAAGTGTTTTTGAAATTGATTTTTCTTTTTTGTGGTGCATGCACACTTCTTTTCGTTGCACTTGATTTGAAGGTATGGCTTAGGACAAAGCTTTTCAAACTTAAAACCTTTATTCATGAACTGGGATCAGTAACTGTGTTGTTCACAAATTTTTTCCAAAGCAATGAGGACTTTTTGATGGATTTCTCCAAAAGTGAACTGCACTAGAGTTTTTTGTTCAAAGTTCAGTTCTTTTTCTTTTTCAAGTTCTAGTTGGATCTCATCAAGTAGAGAGACTATGTAAACTTGGCAAAGTTCAATACTATCATATCCATTAAGATAGTAGAAAAGTTTAGACATCCATTGATAGTGGATATCTAAGTCTTTTCTTTTGAGAGAACATCATTTCATTGAAAAATAATCATTTCTATGATGTTGTTGCTGAGGTTGAGGCTTTCCCATAAATTGAAGACGTAATTCCGACACAGCTTGGGTCAGAGGAAGGTTGAGAAACTAAAGTTGTCTGTGTTCTTCAAGGGACTGCCACCAATCCCTAAGGAATCCAGTTCTTCGAGACATAAAGTCAATGAGAATGAGCCAATGAATTGCATTAGGATGAACAACTTAGTTGTCAATCCAAGCAACAAACTTTTTAAACTTATCATTCCATTGTAAAGGAGGGGCATCGTCAAGAGAGAATCAACATATCTATAAGATTATTTCATCTTAATGCATGGAATTAAAATAAGATAGTAGTAACTAATCGTAATTAATTAATCAAAATTTTATACTTTCTACATTTCCAAAAGAAAATAAACTCAAAATTTAGTTTAGTTTAGTTTTTAAGTAATTAAAAACTTAAAAATTTATTAAAACAAGTAATCCAAACTAAACCGGTTTGGTTTAGTTTAGTTTCTCTATTAGGTTCAATTTATTAAAAAAATTATAAAATTTGACCGAACTGAACCTATATTCATCCCAAATACACATATGAATATTTTCTTCAAATATCATAGATATGAATTTTGATTTGTTGCCAATGTAGTTCTTAATTATCTTATATAATTGTTACTTGTTGAATTAAATTTTAATAATTAAATTATTAATTAATAGGTCACATTTCTCACCTACCACAATAATATTTTTTCCATCACTAACATGTGTTGGTCTGAGTATAAAGGGCTTAGATCTCTTAAGTATGAAGTTTCAGGTTCGAGTCTCATGTGAATAAAAAAGACACTGCTGGGAGAGCTATCCATAGTTAGTTTTGACCGTAACTCAAACGAGATTAAAGCTAGCTATGATGTCGATACTCATAGATAAATTCAAAAAAAAAACAATATTTTTCCCATTAGAACATAACTTACTTAAATATATTATATGTACATTCTTTTTCATTCATAATATATATATATATGAAATTTTGTTATAAAATTCAACTGTTGAAAAGTTTATCGAGCTCAACAAATGAGTTTTTTCTTTTTATTTTTTATTTTTTTAATTTTTTTTATCAAATACTTTTTAATGCTATAAATTTTAAAAAACTATTAAAAAAATAAAATATAACCAAAAAATATGACTAAAATATCAAAACATATCTAATTGTTGTGTTTTATATATCATTCATTTTATTTTTATTTTTTTAAATTCAATAATTTTAAATGCTATAAAATCCAACACAAAACAAAAAAAAAATAAAAATATTTTTATCAAAAAGCTTATAAAATTTAACATGTGAATTTTATAGCAAATATATATATATATATATATATATATATATATATATTCTTTTTCCTTAAAGTATCTGGTAAGTGAGAGGTGGAGTTAGAGGGAATCCTAGGAGAGTAGAAGAGGACTTTTAAGTTATTGCGTTTTAACCTTTAACTCATTTATCAACAAAAAAAATAAAAATTCTTACTCAACCACATTGATATTTTATTTGGCATAATTTTTATTTTTATTTAAATTTAAAAAAAAAAACTTATTTTTTATTAGTTTTAAATAATAAAAAATCTAAAATACTTAAAAGAAAATTATATAAACACTTATAAAAACTATTTTTTAAACCTTAAAATTTATTTATTACTTCTCAGAAACTCTTTTAAACAGGAATATAGTCCAAAATGATGACCCTGAATAACCCATATGCATATTTCCAATTCCCCGTCATTTTTACTTTATCAAAGTTCCATGTTTATACCTTAATATATCCAAACTTCGTGAGCCGCTCTAATCCCCTTTGTATCCTAACCCCTTGTAACTTATTATTCCTATACCTACCCTACCAGCTGATCATACTTTATCCCCCACAGTATTCACCAAAAAAAAATACTTTATCCCCACAGCTTTTTAACTTTTTTGGTAATATCCACAGCTTTTTAACTTCTTTAGCCACAGAAAAATACCAGACCGATGGACTTTCTGCGGAGGACTCAGTCTCAGATTCCAAAGGTACATATATGACCCTTCCCTTTCATGGCATTCACATGGTAACAAATATGGTACAGAAATCTTTTTATAGTAGAACTGATTTTACCATAAAATTAAAATAAAATTATTTATAAATAAAATAATTTATTACATAATAAAATAGTTTATAAATAAAATAATTTTGTATGAAACATATTATTTAAAATTGTTATACTGAAAAAAAATTCCTAATTAAACCAAAATCATGACAAAATTTACCACAACTTGACACATCTCCATATAATTTATATAATTGTAATCATATGAGGATAATCATGCAAATTAATGGTTTTAAACTAAACAAGTTTTTGGCAAAATCATGAGGTTCTTGATAATTTGATAAAGTTGCTTATACAAAATTCTCTTCTAAATAATTCCTCTTTTTGGTAATGAAAGCTGTATTACACACAAAAAGGGGCCCGAGAAACCGGTACAAAGATCAATCAATCTCTCCCCATAGCTTGTAAGAGGGCTAAATTAATGAAGTTTTGTGGGAGAAAATTTAAATTAGAAACATAAAAAAGCAAATTGAAACCTAAAACAAATGTCCATTTGGACACAAAGTTTGCCAATCTATTTGTTGATCTGGACTTCCAACTTATTTGCCTGCATTGAAGTCTTGAACCTGTGACGGATTTGACCTTCTTCTTTTTTTTGGGGGGTAAATTGATGGATTTGACTTTTTTAAAATTGATTATATATGTAGAGATAGTCTCCGTTTGAAATTTGTCTCATTATATCCAAATATATTTTAAATTGCTTACTGAATTTATTAATTAAATTTATAACATCTAACTGTAATAAATATTTCATTAAATTTATTTTTTAAAATTATATAACTTATTAATTCATCAACGGTAAATAAATTATTTTAGATATCAAAATTTAAATAATAAATTTTATATTATAGACTGCTCATTTGTTACTTTCTCTGAGGGCTAGCTGATTGAAACCCCATGTGACTTTACACCAAATTTCAAACCCATAAATGCCTAGCCATTAAGTCCTCCCTTATAGAGTACTATGTCATATGTATATCGGTATATGAAATTTTAAGTTAGGGTTCTGCATTTCTATTTTCAGCTATATGCATATTTGAGTATCGGGCAAAAAAAGACTAATTTGTGGTTTCAAGGTTGCATTTTTTAAAAGCTTTTGCTTCAGTGAACCAGACAAGTACCTGCTACAATAACGACATATTCGTAATCTTTCACCTAAGGTTTGGTCTGTTTGTTGTTAGTTTTCTAATCATATTTTAATGAGAATAAGATGTAAGATACTCAGGTGGTAATGATTCTATAGAAAAGTTAAAAGTTAATGTTGAGTATATAACATATGCAGTCAGTAAGCCAATTATAAATACCACGTGGATTTTGCATTTCCAACCAATCACTGTGTGCTATGTGCCAAGGGAAAAAAAACAATCACGGAGTGTAGATTAAGAATTTTTATCTTCTATGATAGTAGTAAGCATGTTATTAGCATAATCCACATCTACCAACAACCCAAAATAAATAAAATAAAAGCAAATCAAATCAAATCAAATCAAATATGAGGAGGCAAATTTGAAAGGCAGAAGAGATAGCAAATTAAGACATTAAAAACTAAAAATATATATTATTTGTCATTAACAGTGAGCATCACTATTGGTGGTATGGTAATTTAATTGATAAAATGTTAAACATTCACACATTTAGAATAGGTTTTTGGTTTAAATAAATTAAAATAAAGCTAATTAATATCGATATATAGTTGTCAGTCTATCAATTTTTTCTGTGATTGTTCTATTAGCGGTGATTACAAATTTACAACCTATGATAGATAATAAATATTAAAAAAAAATGAGGATTTGATGATAATAATGATAATAAAAAAATAGTTGGTGATTTTGTTATTTAAATGTGGTTATTTTTTCTATTAGAAAAGTTGGCAAATTTATATTCCACGAATGAGAGAGAATTGAGCCAGTACAGAATGGTATTGCTTAACAGTTTTTGTTTTGTTTTGTTTTTGTTTTTTTTTTAAATATTATTTTATCATTAATCATTTAAAGTGAAACAAAAAAATTATCTAGCACCATAATTGGTCATATATGAATGATATCTGATTACATCTGCTATTTCAATATAATTATTATTACATCTGGATTTATCAACCTAGTAATTATTATTATTATTATTTTTTTTGCTGAAACAACCTAGTAATTATGATGTTTAGGCTTATACCCCTCTCATTTGTACCATGCCCAATCCCGCTTCTTTCTTTTCCTTTATCTTTTTTTTCTCACTCCTTTTTGGACTTGAAAAGTGGTAACTTTATTAATAGGTAGGCGCTCTCTCTTTCTCTCTCGCTAAAGCATGTTATTTATTTTTTTATTTTTTTTCCTTTCATTAAAAAATTTCAATATCCTAGGAGATGATAAATTTAAAACTTTTTTGAGTTAGTACTTCCATATATCTTCATTTTTTGTTGAGTCTATAAAATTCCCATTAATTACAAAAAGGGCTTCTTCTCCCCAAAAAATAATTGTAGGCTTCATTTTTTATCAATCGCATGGCTTAAAAGGACTCTATCAATAAATAAATAAATCACATGACTTAAAGGAGATATTTATTTTTCATTGAAAACGTTAAAAACAAATGCAGGCTTTTTGTTTGGTAACAACAATGTAATATTAAACGGATCCATGTATATATATATATATATATATATGGAGTCCGTCCAATGTATAATTATGTTTTGATAAATTATCCCAGTTATTGAAAAAGCCTCATCCAGTATTGCATTGGTGCATAGAAGATTGAATTGTAAAAGAATTATGAATATTAAACTTCTAATCTTCACTTATGCATTGATGATGAGGTCATTTCAACGTCCGAAATAATTTTTTCAAAATTTTAGTACCTAATGAGCCTAAATTTGAAGGCTATCTCACGGGTAGTCAATTTTTTTTTTTTGCTAAACTACTGGTAGTCAATTTCATCTATAGTAATTAGCAATATTTTACACATATTTTTATTTTTTGGTAAAGCAATATTTTACACATAGACTCATAGAGTATTGACCAAAAAAAAATACACAGAGAGGAACATTGGGTAGACTTACCTAATAATTAGTCACCAAAATAGCTATAAAATTAAAGCGCAAGAAAATGAAACAAAACTGAGAACCCAAAAAATGATGCAAAGAATGGTGGAAAAAGACGATCGTAACCCCAATCTCACCCAAATCCTGGACTCCATTATCCAGTCCAATGACAACGTTTCAACCCACTCATAGGGCCCACGATTTGGATCGACAGCTTTTGTACAGAAAATCTTTTATTTTATTTTTTTCTATTATGCGAATAAAAACTATATCAACGTAACAAATAAATATGGGGGTTATTCACAAAAAAAAAAAAAAATTAATAATAATAAATATGGAGGATTTTCAAAGTGGGTCCCGGCCTCGTCCTCCTTCAGGATCATACTTTTATCTCCGCACCTCTTGTGATGTGACCACCTGATTATCCCTCTCTCCCTTTTTTTTATAGCCGTCCGATGGAAACGATTGCCCTCCCATCTCCATTCTCTCTCTTCTCTTTTCTCTTTTTCTGTCCTTTTTCTCGCTTACTAAAGCTTTGACTGTATGTACAACACAAAACAAAAACCAAAACATGACTGATTGAGGGGGGGAAAAAAAAATAAAAATTAAGTCCGTTAGTGGAGCTTTTTAACTCTAGATTTTTATATAATAAAGTTTTTTAAAAGAGGAATATTTTTATTAAAAAGATAATAATTATTTAGTATAAATAAAAAAAACTGCAATATTTTACCAAAAAAAAAAAACTCCATTAAATAAATTTTGAATTTCTCAAATAAATTTTATTTTAAAAGTAGCCGAACATCAATATTTTTTACAAATTGCGCTATAGCCTCGAGTAGAACTTTTGAGGAAAAAATAAAATATCCCGGAACTAAATACACTCACAGACTCACTTCTCAGTTTCCCACACGCTCACAGCCTCACACACACACACACACACACTCTCTCTCTCTCAAGCAGTGCTTGTGAATCTCTGAGCTTAATAATCTCGCAGGCTTTGGAGTTTGGAGACGAAGGAAAAAGGTGGAGAACATTGGGATTACGAGGCGATTTGTTTTCCTCTCTCTCTCTGCTTTGCTTTAGCCTTGTGTGGCTCTCTCTTTCTTAATTCTTCTTTCATAGCTTCTGATCTCATTTACTTTTTTTGCTGCTTTCACACTCTAATGGCGCACCGACACGTAACACTTAGTCTTCTTCGAGGAGGTCGTCGTGGTTTCCGTTAATGGCGTTTTTCCTGACTCTTGCTTCTCTGCATTGTCAAGATTGACACTCTGGTATGTGACTACGTCATCCTACGCTTCCAGTATTTGTAGGTGTGGTAAACTCCGATATGAAATTTTGTTTTGTTTGCAAAGAAAATTACTATGCTGTGAATTAGAATTGTATTATCTGATTTTTTTTTATTTTTTTTATTTTTTTTTATTTTCTAGCTGCTAAATTTGTTTTTGTTTTTCTGGTTCTGGATTTTTCATCTTTTAGCTTGAATTTAGAGCGAGGGAGGTAGATATGGAGAGGGAGGAAGATGAGGGGGAATTTTGTTATCTTGATACTTTGAATTTCTACAGGCCGTTTGGTAGCTAGGAGAGTGGAAGAGAAAAGAAAAGGTAATAATTCTTTTTAAGGGCTTCCTTTTTCTTTCTCTTTCATTCTTCTATGAGGACCAAACGAGTTCCTATGGTTACGTAATTTTTGAAGTTGAGTTCACTCTGGTTTTGAATAGCTGTTGATCTTTGTCTTTTCCGTTAGCTGTCGGCAATAACCTTAGCGGCAACTCTGAGAACTGGTCGTTTCCTTATTCAAATTTTTTTGAAATTGGGTTTTCAATGGACCACTCAACTCTTTCTTTCTGTATTTTTCGCAATTACTGTCTTTGTCCATATTACCACCTCAATGTCTTGTTGCATCGGGTTTGTTTTTGCGCATTGCAATTTAAAAGGTTTCCATTTCTCAGGCTCCGCTTTCTGATGTTTACTGCTCTGTATATGTTGCTTCTGTGCTATGTTGACAGTTTTTCACTGCATTTTTTTTGTTATAAACTTAAATAAAAGAGAGAGAGAGGTGAAAATGTTAATAGATAACAGAAAATCGTGACCGCTGATTTTTTTTTTTTCTCTGATGGTTTGTACCAGTTCGTGGTCGTTTTCTCCTCGATTAGAGGCGGAAAATTGTCTATTTTTTAATCCTTGATAGTGACTTCGCCTTGAGATGCTGGATTTTTTGGTTATGCAAGTGTTATTCAACTCGGCAAAGTAAATAATGCTTGGCTATTGGTAGAAGATTTTTTGCTATCGAAAAGAATACGGAAGTAAGTAAAGAAGAGTCTTTAGGCTGATGATGATACAATTGATAGCTTGCATTTTTTAAGTCTCTGATGCCATATAATTAAAGTCTAGTTAGTAAGAAAAACTAAGTGATCAGTGAAAGAACTACAGATAATATATCCAACTCATCCTATTGAGCACAACTCATCCTAGAAACTGGGGATCTCTCTTCTCTTTCTTCCTTTCATCTACAATTTGACATGTCAAAGCAAGATGTATTGTAAGTACTTGGAGACTATACTAACGTGCTCAATGCACGCATGCTCTTATTGCAATCATCAAAAATGAAAAATTCAAGCATCGTCTATTTTCTTAGCCTTTTGGATTGGGTGATTTATGAGCTACATTGGATAAGTGCTAACTAATAGTTAAATCTTTTAAGACTTTTAACTGCTTAAAGAGAGTTAACTGCATTAGTTAATGATCTGGGTATGTTCAATAAACACGATACTAGCAGAATTAAACAATTGTTATAGTTTGTTTTCTGTATTTGTTATCATGATTTTTCAAATAAGAGAACTTGACAGTAGATGTATCGTTATTATAGTTACTAAAAAACATGAATGTAGGCTTTTGTTTTTGTTCGTTGGGTTGCTTGTCTTGCGTTAACATAAATTTGTGCCATTTAGTTAATGACAAAGGAAGAAAAGTCTACTTGATACAAGCACAACAATTTGGATTTTTTAACACTGCTATATGTAGTCATGGTAGCATAGCTTTCCATTTCTTTTAAAGGCCTTTGTTTCCTTAGATTCAATTTTTTTCTGTGCAGTAATGAATTTCATCCTTCTGTAAGAATAACCTGCATTTATGTGAATCAATTCAGATGTGGAACTGAACAAGAATATTAGGGGCTTCTTTGCTGCAAGTTCTTGGAACATAAGCGAGCAACAATCTCGACGAAGTTTGGAGTATATTGCCACAGAAATACAAGTTAAAACCAAATAAACCTAATATGTCATATGCTGATCTCCATCATGAAATTACGAAAAATGTGAAAGATATCCCACAGAAAACTGCTGGGGATCATCAAAAGCAACAGATTAGTGGAAAGGCAATTGATGAAGAAGAGCTTGTTAAGTACATGTCCAAATTGCCTAGTTATCTGGAGAGAGGAGAAAAGTTACAGGAGAAAGTTTTAAATGTTGGGGTGCTTGACTGGGGACGTCTAGAAAAATGGCAGTATAGCCATAAGCAAATACCATACAAACGTAGCGGGTGTTCAACATCCAGTAGTAATACATCCTCATCTTTCTCAACAGATGGATCATCTAGCTATTCCAGCGGAGGGCATAGCTGCTCTCCTGCGCATCAAAGGATACACCGTTCTTCACTCCAATTTCATCTGATGGCATCTCCTATAGATGGACATTCTCAAGTTGTCAAATCCTTTGGAGAAGGTGTTGGAAAGGTTGAAGATATTAAAACTTCTGAGAGTAACACCTTGATTGGGCAGGAAAAGTTTATCAGCACGGCTCCAGCTTTTTGCAATAACCAAACAGATGTCAAGCTGGAAGAATGCAAGCAAAGTGACTCAGAAACAAAGCCTGGTCCAGGAACTGGAACTTTGCAAAACATCTCAAGTGGTGAGATGGCCTTATGTCGAAATGTAAAGATGAAGTGTCAAGATAGTGAATTTACAAAGAGAGAGGAATATCTGCAAAAGCCAAATTTTAAAAATGTGAAACAAGATGTCCCTGAAGGATGCAAAACAGTTGTTCTCCTTTTGCCTAGAAGTCGCATGAAAAGTAGTCATTCTGGTGTGTCTTACGATTCTAATGCAGCTCCATTCTGTGGCCGAAGATCAGCAGAGGCATGTAGAAGAAGCTTTTCAGATAAACCTGTCCATGTCGATCTGAATTCTAATATCCCACACTCATGCCCACTTCCTAGGGAAGTTAGTAGTAAAGAATCTCAGGTAAAACAGCTCAGCTCCGGAGATGCAGCGAGCATCATTTTTTCATCTGGTTCATCCGACTCAGAATTACAGTTGAGGAAAATGGCAAAGAATCCTTCCATAGATAGAAGTTCAGAAGAGAGAAAATCAACAACAATACCCTCTCGTTTGCTGCCAAGTGAGCCTTCCAAAGTATTAGATTCAAAACCAAGCAAGGCTGGAAAAATACGAAGTACTTCACCGTTTTGTAGATTTAGCGGTGGTGTGGGGAAGACAGGTAAAAGTTCCAGCTCACAAGACATTTCAGATATTCATAACCTGCGATCAACAGATGTTTTTGCAAAATCTAGTTCAGAAAATGTCATGGCTTCTGCTTGCTTGGATTCTGCAAGCAATGACAAACCCACTGCTACTGGCAGAGCCAGGTCCAGTCCTCTGAGGCGTTTACTAGAGCCACTACTGAAGCCAAAGGCAGAAAACAGTGGCCACTCGGTAGACCCATCAAAGAGGGCTTGCAAATCATTGGATGGGCAACCTGGTTCCTCTACTGTGCAGTCAGGGAAAGTAAAATTAGACATGATTGGTTGTAAGACAATTAACGTCAATAATTCAGCCAAGGATAAGAAGCATGGACCTCGAACAACAGTTCAAGCTCTCTTGAGAGTGGTAGCTAAGAATGGTTTGCCTCTGTTAACATTTGCTGTTGACAAAGAAAGTGACATCCTTGCTGCCACAATGAAGAAGTTAAATGCCACAGTCATGGATGATTGCAGCTGTATTTATACGTTCTTTACCATTAGAGAAGTCAAGAAAAAGAATGGTAGTTGGATAAATCAAGGAGGGAAAGGAAAAGCTCATGATTACATCCGTAATGTTGTTGCTCAAATGAAGGTGTCTGATTTACAGATGTCTAATTTGACTCCTCAGAATCATTTCAGCATGAGAGAATTTGTTTTGTTTTCTGTGGACCTGAGACAGGCAGATAATCAAACCTCGGTCTTCCAGCCAAATGATGAGCTTGCAGCTATAGTAGTCAAAATCCTGAGAAAGATCATTCCAAGTTCCATAAAGCATGAGCACCATAACAATAACTTGTCTGGGGAAAATCTGAAAGAGTCTTTCTCAGGGGTGAGTTGTCACCCAAATTCACGGGAGAATGTACAGAGTCAGAACTTTCTCAGTAGTCAAGATTTTGTTCAAACAACAGTCATACTTCCAAGTGGTATTCATAGTCTACCCAGTAAAGGAGGACCGTCGTCACTGATTGAACGGTGGAATACGGGTGGATCATGTGACTGTGGGGGTTGGGACTTGGGTTGCAAACTCAGAATTCTTTCCAATCAGAATCAAGCCCTTGAGAAATTAAGTTCCCCCAGGGGTTCCCCAGTCACTGATAGAATAGAGCTTTTTCCTGAGGTAATGGTTATTTACTTTGTGCCAACCAAATTATCTATAATATTGTACAGAAAGTTGCCTACTAATGTTGTTTTTGGCTTTCGATGCTTGCGAACAGGAAAGAGCGCAAGAAAACCAGCCTCTTTTCAGTTTGGCTCTATTCAAGGATGGTGTCTATTCGGTTGAATTCAGTTCTTCACTCTCAAATTTACAAGCATTCTCCATTTGTATTGCAATATTAGATAGTAGGAATCTACGTGAGCTCTCAGAATCATGCAACTTATTTGAAGAAAAAACTTCCGGGGAAACCATGTCAGCGCAAAAATCTGGAATAACTGCTGCTAGTCGAATCAAAGGGGAGGTACCAAGATATGTCTCATATCCACCACTTTCTCCGGTTGGTAGGGTCTAGTTATGGTGCAAAATTATCTCACAGTTGTATTATATTTCTGGTTGGCCTTTTGAGCAACATCTGCACTGGGCATCTTTTGCAGCCAAATGGAAATTTTACCGTTAAAACTTATGATGTCCTCCACAATGGATAGGAAAAGATAGTTGGAGCTCAAAATCCATATATTACATTTAAGTTTAGACCAAATAAGTAATGTTGAATGTATCAATTGCATTATTTAGAGAAAACTGTCTTCATCAAATTGAGTGTGCATATAGCGAGTGAATGTATATTTTCTTTTAGTCCTTGAACCTCGATCAGCCCTAATCTATGATTTGCATTAGTTTAGATTAGCAATGACATTGTCCATCTAGTGCTGGGTGCAATCCTCTACTCCATCAGGGACCCCTTACATGCCAATATATTTTTAATATAAGATAAGAACACGTTAACGTGTTAAATGCTCATGTATTATCTAAATTACGGGTTAATATTATTGCTGAAGGTTTTTAAAATATATTGCGATTTATACATTCGTTCTAATTTTTTTTTTTATCATTTTGATTTTCAAACTTAAATTTTTGTATCATTATAAGTTTTTTTTTAAGTTCCCATCCATTTGAGCCATTAAAATGCACGAGAAGTCTATTTTTAAAAGTAAATTTGTAATTTTAAGAGTGTATATATATATATATATATAATTTTTTTTTTTTCACTATAGGTCATTAAACTAAATTGCTATTTACATTTTCATCTTAAATTTTTTTTTTCACTCTTTGATTTTCAAACAAATATTTTATTCAGAGAAGTTTACACATGAGGTTCACGATGATACCTCACTCAATTTCACTCTCTCTCTCTCTCTTCCATGCAAGCTTATTTTTTTATTTTTTTTCTCTAGATTCATTTACAGATACAAAAAAAAATAAAAAATGATCGAAAGAGTTTTGATTTTGAATTCTTTTTTGTGAAATATTTTATATGTATTGGAAGTTAAGTTTGAACAACTTTGGTGGTTGATAGCATAAAATGACGTCATTTTAGTTTATGGCATTTAGTTTTAAAAATTATTAAAAATAAAACGACGTCATTTTGATGGGATCCATGACATAATGTCGTTTCAGTCATCTTAAAGATTGGAATGGGTTCACGGGTCGTATTGTTTCAAGAGGAATGGATCGCACGTCCCATATCTATACCCGGCCGGATCTTTCACCTACGACCATATTTTTTGGTGATTTTGGTATTATTCGTTTCATTTTAACGTTTCTGACGTCACCTATGCATTGATTTGGCGACATTTCATCTGAAAACAAATACCACGCTTAATATGTAACCATCCATGCATTTTTCACTTTTATTATATTTGTTATTCCTCATCATTTTTTCTACCATTTAGTTATTCAAACTTCACTTTTAACACATTCAATATTTGACCTATTTTTTTTTTCTCAAAATCAGAACCATTTTGACCAATTTTTTTCTTATATCAGCAAATGAAGCCAGAAATAAAAAGGGAAAGAACAAGCTTGCATGGAGGAGAGAAAGTGAGATTGAGAGAGGTGTCAATGCGAACCTCATGTATAAGCTTTTCTGAGTTAAATATTTGTTTGAAAATCAAAGTGTGACAAAAAAGTTTTAGAACGAAAGTGTAAATCGCAATATGGTACCTATAATGATAAAACAACTCTTAAAATTGCAATTTTACTTTTGAAATAGACTTCACGTGCATTGCACGTGTATTTTAACAGCTCAAATTGACAAAAATATTAAAAAAGACTTATGGTGACACAAAAATATGAGTTTGAAGATCAAAGTGAAAAAAAAAATTAAGACGAAAGTATAAATTGCAATATCGTTTAGGGACCTACAGTGATATTAACCCCTAAATTAATGACTAAAAACTAAAAACTCAGTTGGGTAGTTAGGCAAATAATAATCCTTAGTACTTGCAACATCAAGATGTTCTAGACAATAGGAGTGGGCAAAAACTAGTCGAACCTGACTAATTCGGTCTAGTCCTATTCGGTTAAATACAAGTGGCTGGTTCGATTGGGTTATGAATATATAGAAACCGAATAAACCGATTCGGTGACTGGTTTTTAACTATTTTTTTGCCGAACCGAACCGGCCTAACTCAACACCTTTAATATGTTGACACCTTACCCTCTGAGATCAAATTTCAGCCATCCAAAATCATTTACCCCTCCCTCCCCAATCTCAACTAGCCCTAAATTAGTTCCATTATTTTTCACCTTTCTCCGTGAAAAACGGGAAGAAGCACGACAAGGCAGTGACAAATGGCACAGCGACAATTTGGTTTTTCACCTAATTCCACCAATCTCTCTCTCTCTCTCTGAGGAACGACAAGAAGCACGGTGAGGCAAAGAGGCGGCAACGAATGGCACAACGACAATTTGGTTTTTCACCTCTCTCTCCACCAATCTCACTCTCCGAAATTATTAATGTATTTAAATACAATGAACCCCATGTTTGGTTTTTCTATAATCTTGCTAAATATGGCTCTTGGTAATTGGATGTCAAGAGCTATTGCAATTCTGAAAAAGGAAGAACACTAAAGATCATCTGCTTAATTAGAATGCTCTCTTTCTCAACATATTAAGGGTAATTTTTTTAAACAAAATTTTAATTCTTTTTGGAAACAGTGATGAGTGTATTAGCATTGAGAATTATTGATATTATTTAGCCTTGCATTGGAATCTGTGAATCGAATTGTTAGTGTTAGTGTTTATTGCAAGAAAAACGATCTCACAACAAAAAAATTTATGCAAGAAAACAGTTGCCGAACTGTTAGTGTCTATTTATGCAAGAAAAACAAAAATTCTTTTGGTTTTGTTATTTTTCTTTTTAGTTATTTAAATTGATTGACTAACTATTTGTTTGTTTATGCTCCAGCTGTGTTGATTGACTAACTGAAGATTATAAAGTGCAAATAACCGGTAAATATTCTCATTCTTAGATATAATTTATTTTTTGCAAAGAATTGTAGTGAAGTTAAGCCATGAGATTGTTTACTGTGGAGTTGTTTGACGTTTGTGTGTGGTTATGTTGCTGCGAAGTTGGAGGTTTGACATTGAGATCATGAATTTTTTTTATTGCTATTTGTTTGTTATAAAGTTGTGGTTAATGGTTATAAGCATGTTCTTGAAAATATAATCTATATACTTGCTGCTGTTTTTATTTTATTTTTTTATAATAGTCTATGCTAAGAGTGGGCAAAAACTTAATTGGACAAAATATCTAATTTTTGGATGTGTTTTTCAATGCTATGCATGCTTAGTTTATGACTTGTTGGATGTGTTTTTCTAATTTTTTTGGGTGTTTGTTTGTGAATATGTTTGATTGTTTCCAATAAGATAGAAGAAGATCATTTAGATGAAATGAATGAAGTGGAAGAGTTTTTTGATGGGCATACCACTAATGTTAACTCACCTCAAGTTGAGTCATTAGATGAAGGGTTTAAAAGAAAAGATAAAAAAGGTTCTAGTTCTAATAGGAAATCATTTGTTTGGGAACATTTTTCGGAAATGAAATCTAGTGATCCAAATAATCCTAGATGTAAGTGTAGGCATTGTGGTGTATATTATGCATGTGATACGAAGAGGAATGAAACTAGTACATTGAAGAATCATTTGATGAATCAATGCAAAAAAAAAAACCCTTTGAGGAAAGATGATAAAAGACAAAGAATATTGTCTTTTGAAAAGTCCAAATTTGATATGGGTGGAAATAGCAATTTGGTTGCTACTAATGCATTTAGTAGAGATGCATATAGGAAAGCTTGAGCTGAAATGATTGTCATTGATGAGTTGTCATTCAATCATGTCGAAGGAGAAGGGTTTAGAAAGTTATGTCATGCTTTGAATCTTAAATATGATCCACCGTCTCATAGAACCATTTCTAGAAACATGTGGCAATTGTATATGGATGAGAAAAAAAAAGTTAAAGGGTGTGTTTTTGAAGAATAAGCAAAAGATTTGTCTAACCACGGACACTTGGACTTCTATCCAAAATAATTGTTACATGTCTTTTATCGTCAACTTTATTGATGATAATTGGATTTTGCATAAATGAATTCTAAATTGTGTTGTCCAAAATCATAGTGGTGAGACAATTGGTAAAAAAATTGAGAATTGTTTGATTGATTGGGACATTGAGAGGTTTTTTACAATTATGGTTGATACTGCTTTTTCGAATGATGTAACAATTAATTATTTGAATAAAATATTAAAGAATTAGAGATAAAGTGTATTGGATGGTGACTTTCTTCATATTCGTTGTATTGCACACATCATTAACTTGATTATCGGTTTTGGGTTGAATGGGCGAGCTGATTTAGTCATGCCTCTATCTTGAGTGTAATGGTTTTTTTCGAGGATTTAAGGGTCACGAAGGTTATCGTTTATCTCACCACCTTGTTTTACTACTGCTGGCAATTCCATAATTCAGTGTTGTACACATGCGATAATCATGTTATGAAGGAAACCAAAATTTTTTATGGTTGATGAATTTTTGATGATTCAAGAGGATAGCAAAGGGCCATTGCGAAGATATACACAACATGAGAAATGGATTGTTCTCCAAAAAAGGCTAACACTGATGCAACTTTTAAAGAGGGTAGAACGACTCTGGATTTAATTTGGTGGTAAAATATGATAGAGGAACAGTTATCCATCTTGCTTTGAAGATCATTTAGTGTATTCAGCACAAATCGCCAAACTGGAGGCAATATTTTAAATTTCAAAGATTGCTAAGCAAAAAAGATGGTGTTGGGTGGAGTGGATCTCTTATACAGAATCAATAATAAAAGAACTGTGCTCTAACGATGATCCTCATTGTTGGGACACTAAGTATGTTGTGCTCCAGATTAACTCAAGATCTTTCTTCTCTTCTTGGACTTTTACTTGGAATTAGAGGTGTTCACTGGTTCGAAACCGGTCTATTTTGTAAATAACTAATTCGATCTGATTAGTAATTTGTTTTGATTTTTTCAATATGATCCAATCAATATATTAAATCCAATCCAATCTGATTGGTAAATGGATTGGATTAATTTGGTTAATCGGTTTGATTGGACTTTCATTTAATTTTTTTGGGCTTTAAACTAAAACAAGACAAATTAATATATTAAACTAAAACAAAATAAAATAAAATTACTACATTAATACAATAATCCAACTTCAAATTTAAACTAATATAACAAAGCCTACACAATTTCAAATTAACGATAATAATTCAACACAAAACAAAACAATTTTAAACTAAACAAGACAATTCTATAATGGTCAGAGTTGTACTGCTTTTTTCATTAACACTACTTGAATACATCTGTAATAGAAAATTAGTAAATAAAAGTGTCAAGTACATAAATAGTCAGTCAACACTACTAGCTGATATCTATATAAATAACCATGAATAATTCCTTAAGTTGAAGGCAAAGAAACAAATATTATGTAATTACAAAATTTTAAACTAAACAAATAAACCGGTTGATAAATTTAGAACTAAGCAAATAAACATAACAAAAACAAAAAAATATGACCTTATCAAATCAATTGAACTTGGACTTTAAGGCTTCAACCATTGTCCATTTCCCTAAAATTTCACCTTTATGATCAACTGGATTTTATTTAAAAAAGCAAAAAAAACAGAAGACAACATAATCTTAGCATATCCATCAAGATAAAAAAAAAAAAAAAAAAAACATATCCATCAAACTCAATCCGTGATGCAGTTCAGAGTACCTGTGTCTGTGTGTGTGGGCATGTGGATAATAGAGTACCTGAATATTTAATGTTTAATTGCATGGGAAATTTAATTAATAATGAGGCTGAGAGGTTATAAAATTGGATTTGGCAAGCAAAGAAAGACAGAAAAAAAAAAAAAAAAAACTGGGCTCCAAATTTAATCTGCTTTGAAATTTCGATTTGATAATTACGTATACTTTGCTCACATATCCTTTTCAGTATTAATAAATATTACTTTATGGGCTCGTTTGGTACGTTGTATTGTATTTGATTGTATTGTGTTGTAATGTATTATATAATACACTCATGTATTTAGTATAAAATTGTATTAAATTGATGTTTGTTACATTTTTGTATTGTATTGAATTATTTTTTTAAAATTAAAAAAATTTAACTTTAACTTTTATTAAAGCTTTTAAATTTATATTTAGCTTTTAATTTTAATTTTATTAAAAGTTTTTTTTTCTTAATATATATATATATTTATATTAAAGAAAAATATAATTTTCTTCGTATTAACAATTTCATTAATTTTTATTTTTATGTTTACAATATATAAAATATAAGAACAATAATAAATACTGGAAGGCCAAAGAATGAGAATCATACAAACTCATGATCTGTGTGACTTGTATAACTTAATACATACAATTTTTAGTGTATTACTAATACATCAAAACTTGTATTAAAATTGAAAAATTGTATTATTTAATGCAATACGTTGTATTCACCAAACACAGTATAACTAAATAATACCTCACTATACTTCCCTATACAGGATACCAAACAAGCCCTATACGCATGCAACCATTAAAATAGTAATTTATGCCCCTGTATCCTTTTCCATACTCTGCTAACTGCTTAATGAAAAACCGGCAATCTCCTTAACTTCTATTTGAAGTGGATACGCTTCGTGGCTTTAATTTTGGACTAATTTAGCAACTACAATTTACATAACAAAAGGAAAAAAAATAACAATAAACAAATATACCTTAAATCGGGCTTCACAGCGGCAGCAGCACCGGGAAGAAAAGAGGCCGTGGCAGTTTGCGAGGAGAGGTCGTGGCGTTTTGCGAGGAGATGTCGCGGCGGTTTCTTAGAGCCGGAAGTCGACCGAATTCGTTGAGGAAAAGGAAACCGAACAACCACCAGCCACCAGGAAGAGGAAAAGGACAGCGGCAGTGCAAATTTCAAATACACGGGCTTCACAGATAGCCCTAAGTCCAGTTACCTTCCAAGTTTAACCTTTAATGAAAATGATTTCAGTAGGTTCACCGTGAAATATGCGTAAAAATAAGCCCACTAATAAAAAAAAATTTAAAAATAATTAAAAAATAATCGGTTTAAATCGGTTTTTAACATTCCAAATTGAATATTAATTTTTAATTTTTTAAAATCAATACAATTTAATTTCATTGAAATAGCTGAATTAAAAAAATTAAATTAAATTAAATTTGTCAGTTTCAGTTAAACAATTGTTTTGCACACAGTTTACTTGGAATCACAGGATAGCTAATGTACTAGTTGACTGACAGTGTGGCTAAGAAAACTCTTCCTTTGAATAATCCTTTGTTTTTTGTTAATCCTTCGTTCTCACGTCTCCCTAGTGTATAGCTGATTTAGTATTTTTTTGATGCTATGGGAGGTCTGGCTTTGCAATCCTCCTTAATTGGACTTTTTGTGCTTTTAATGCAAGTTTCATTCAAAAAAAAAAAAAAATCACAAAGGATTTAATCTCTTCAATTTAAGTTGATAAAAAAAGTTCTCTTCAAATTTTATGGTCTATTTTTTATTTTATTTTAGTATAAAAATAGATAAAAAGCAATATACATATTAATTATTATTTTATTAACTATTTTTTTCCCCAAAGCTTTCCTTCTTAACTGAAGGACGCAATTGCCTTTGTTAAGTGGTTCTAAACTTGAAGATGTAGGGGTAATTTGATCATTTCAAGATAAATTGGGGGTTAAAAGGGAAAATGCCGCCTCCTTCTAGAACATGCGAGCACAGCCCTCTTTCTTCCTTGCTCTGTTTTCGGCCAAAAGCTTCAAAGATTGCCTTCATTGAAGCAGTCTCTTCTTTTCATCGATGATTTCTTCAACTTTTATTTTCATCTCTGCATGGACGAAGGATTCTCTCTTTTCTTTTATCTCCTTTTCTATTCTTTGATTGTATGAATATTGCATCTATTGCCGTATCTCTTCGCAATTGAAGTATCCGGAACGGATTCTGCACCCGAGTCGCCAAAGTTGAAGAGTCCGAGCATCACAGGTTTTAGCTGTCAAAAAGTGTGGGATGTAGTTGTTGATAATTCCTTTGATTGCAACCAGTTATCTCGTTGTCTTTGTCTTTCAAAAATCTGTTTTTCATAGATTAATTCTTGATTTTAATGATGTGTATTATTATTATTTTTTTTAATTTTTTTTAATGGAGTATGAGCTCCTGGTAATGAATGTGGGAAGTTTTTGCCATTTTCTTTTGCAAATCCATGGGAGTGTGAAGGTTGAACAGTTATGGAGTCAAAGGTATAGTTTCTGACTTGAAAGTAGTTAACTCGGGGTAACTGTAATGAAAGTATACTAATGTATACAGTTAGAACAAAGTGGAGATTGACCTTATGTTCCATCATATAGGTTTTGACTTAATTTTGGATCTGCTCAAGCAAAAACTTCCTTATTTTTATTTCTTTTTAGAGAAAACTGATAACAGGTTGCTAACCTCTTGTTTTTGTTTATATGTAATTTAGTTTGTAATATTACATTGCAAAATAACCAAACAGAAATTCATGATGTCTTTGTGAGTTTTGTTTAATGCTTTTATTTATTTATTTATTTTTTGTTCCAAAATTTTGTGAAATTTTAGGTAATAATAGAAGCTTTGAGGATTTTGGAGTTGTTAATTTTTTGCTGACTCTATAGCCAAACCTAGTCCTGTAGATATCTTATAGTTATAGACATTAAAACCAGTGTGCCAAAATGTGAAAAAGAAGGAAGAAGAAGAGAGAGAGTAAACAGAAGTTTATATTTTTTCTCGGGCACTTTTTTCTGTGCTGCATGCTTCGATACTAATACTGGGGTCCCCAATCAAGGTTAGTCTCTTCCATCAGTTTGTTTCCGAGGAAATTTCTCTTTCCAAGATAAAGAAAAGCTTTTTTTTTTTTTTTCTCGGGCACTTTTTCTATGTTGTACCAAGCTGTACTGATATTGGTGTCCCAAATCAAGGCTAGTCTCATTCCATCAGTTTGTTTCCGAGGAAATTTTTCTTTCGAAGAAAAGAATTTATATGGTTTTTGCTTTCTTTTTTATCCAGGCTTAATTTCCTCTGTTTGTGGTTTTTTTTCTTTTTAATACACTTATTTAATTTCTTTGGTGTCTTGATGTTTAGTTTTGGTAGAGACTAGGATAAATTTGAAGTTTTGAAGGCTTTGATGTAGAATAACTATCAATATAATTCGCTTTCTTACTTTTGTATTAGTTCGATGACTTTGTAGATGAACAATGGTCATTTTGTAGTAAGACTGGGTAAACAGATAGCAAAATATTTTTTACCGTACGAATATGATTGCTGTTCAAGGTTCTATGATAATTTTGGGTGATCTATATTTAGTCTCTTCTAATATTTGCTAATCTTTTCAGAATTCCAAAAATTTCCTTGTTGATTTCAAAAGTTTTAATTGGTATATTTTAACTTACTCCAACTTCCTTCCAACATGCTTGTTCCCAGTTTATTTAGCTTCTACTTTATTGTATTCAGAATCATAAAATATGAGACTATGAGTTTATGATCTTTTATACTTACCATAGATTTTAGTTTGAGAGAAAATAAGCTGGCTGATTAATATCTTTCCTAATTGAGCCATTTTTTGCATATTGGAATGTCCTTAAAAGGAAGCTTCTGTTTTTCTTCAAAATCCATACCGAGCTGGAGGATAGATCAATTGTATGTTGTCAAATTACTAACAATATCCTAAAACTGTGTTGTTTCTGTTGGCAAAGCTCTTATATAAGAGTATGATATGATGGAGACAAAAATCATAGTAGAAGGTTTTCTTTGGCTTACACTTAAATTATGTTAGGCAAAATGCTCATATAAGTATGCAATTAGGCTGAATGATAATGCATTTGACTGGGGGCATCTTATATTTGATTTCTATTGTGCTTTGTCAACAATATGGGGAGATTGATTGGCATCAACAGGATTTTTGAGGTCTTGGCTTGAGATTGTGTAAATTACATCCTGTGGACTATGCAGTAACATTTTGTACAGTTTACTTTATATATTTTGTTCGTGTTTACTCAAACCAATTTGTATACCAATTTAAATTTAATTTAAAGGTTGTAATTAGTCTAGTAACTAAAATATTTTGAATGTGTATGTAGATACAAAATCCAGCCATTTATTTTCATTTTTTGTCCTTCCCTTACTAATTGGTATGTATTTACTGTTTGGGTGAAGCTAACTTTGCTTGAGAGGGAATGGAATCTAAGCAAATACTGGTGTTTGATATTATTGTAGGCTTAAATGGGACCTAGGTGGAAAGGAAAGGACTCAGAAGCCAAAGCTCTAAAAGATCCCATGTCAAAAATAGTATTGGAGCTTCAATCTTCTTTGATCCAATCAGAGTCTCAAGGATTACTGTGTGGATGCAGTGTGCTTCTTGCAGCAGAAGTGGAGCAAGCTCTTCTCCTAAATCGTGCGTGCTTTGGTGAACCCATCATTGCAGCTGAGAAAGATAAGCATTGGTTTCAGCTAGGTCTGGAGGAAGCCTTTTACCTATACTATTCTCTAAAATGCCTTGTCATAGTTGGTGAAGACAAACGCCTAATGAATGTTGAAGAGCTTTGGTTGTTCATAAAGTCTAAGAAACCAATGTTCCCTGAGTTTTACAAAGGGTATTCTCATCTTCGAATGAAAAACTGGGTTGTGAAGTCCGGAAGTAGATATGGTGTTGACTTTGTAGCCTACCGTCATCATCCGGCTCTGGTTCATTCGGAATATGCTGTGCTTGTTTTAACAGAAGGAGATGTGGATGTAAATGGGAGATTAAGGATGTGGTCTGATGTTCATTGCACCACTCGACTTTGTGGCGGTGTTGTAAAGACATTGTTAGTCCTCAACGTTAATAAAAATGGTCAAGGTTCTATTTCTCCATCTTGTATTAAAAAATACACTGTTGACGAGCGCACAGTCAAAAGATGGAGTCCAGAAAAATGTCGTGAAGATCATATAGTAGTTGATAGTGAAACAAATAATCATACTGTAATTGAAAATGTAACAAAATAAGAGTTTGCTATTTAACTTTTGTATCTTGCAGTTCCATATTATAGGTGCCATTGTGAGATTGATGATACAAGTGTCTAATGTCTCTAAATTTTTTTTAATACCCTGCATAGCTTTCAGCATTAATATTAAATTCTCATAAACTCTTACAAAATATGTATAAAGATCGATAACATACATATGATAAAGTATCTTAAATTCAACAGTTTACAAAGTCATGTCTACAGTCTTAATACAACATAATCCTACTATTAAAATGCCACAACCTTAAAATACAATTTTAGACAAATAGTTTAACACAAAGTGTTAGTTTTTGTTTTTTTTCCAACAAAGTTAAAAATGGATCCTACTAGGTTGTGTCTTTGTCATCCGAGCCTTCCTGTAGGGTTCATCGTTATCCATCCGCTTATTGTTCCTGAATGCTGCATAGCCAATAACATAAAAGATTACTAGGATTATCAATACCACAATGTTGATCACAGAGACCTTCCTCCAACTCCTCCTGAGGCTGCCAAGAACACCAGCTTAGCAAGAGTTGCAGGAATAGCAAAGTTGTTGATCATTATTCCAACCAGTACAATCCAGGTTGGTTCCGACCAATCCTCCTCCTGGTGTCCAGTACGTTTCATTCATATAGGTGTAGCCATACTTGTTGGATGTGAAATTGCTCAAACGTGGGATATTTTATTTCTTGGATTCTCTTCTATGTTATTAGATTTAAGAAAATTATGGGAAGTATTCTCTGAGAGTCAACTGGAAAGCTTTAGATTTTGCATATAGTTTTTGATAATTGACCATGTCCTGAGCAATAAGATGCTAATGAAAGTTAAAAGCAAGGGGACGTGGCGGGAGAAGACTACATTATATGGTTTGGAGGCCTTTTAAATCATCATTAATGGGATAATTTAATTTTTCCTGATAAATTATTATGAGAACAGTTTTAGTTTTAATGGATGTTAGTCCTATTGATTAGAATTCCATGATCAAGCTTTATCATTAAGTAATTCATGGTGAACTTCAACTATTTTAACTAGCAAACAGTAACCTGTTCTGCATCACTCGAGTACTTTTTCCTACCTGTTAGAAGCTGACATGGATATTTAGATACCATCCTTGTACAATATATTTTAGTTTATATACAAGTTTCTAAATATTTTGTATAGCGAATAGGAGTGAATTATTATAGGTGTATTCTGTGAAAGACTTATTTCTGTTGTTCCCATAAGTAAATTTGTTACTATTTCTAATTGTTTACTGACTTGAGGTCTAGTGCATAATACTATCACCATATGTTTAAGCTTTGAGGTCAGTTCTTAATAGTTGATTTTTATTTTGGTGAAATTTTTTTTTTATAATAGATCTTTTCAATTCGACCTGTCATTTTTTCGGCGAAGAAGACAACATAAAGGCTGAAAGTTCAGTGGAAAGGTTTACACGATCATCTGTTTTGATGTGGTAAGATTGTGCTCAGTATACAGATTTTGTTTGTGGTAGCGTTTACTGCTTAGTATGTATATCGTAAAATTGGAGATATGTTAGGCATTTTATCTGTTTCTCAAGATACATATGATTAAAAACTGTTTTCCAAATATCTAGGGTAGTTAGTTATAAGTTATGTTATCTTAGATGCTTTATGAAGCATACTTGGCTCACATGCCACCTTTAAGCATTAATTTTTTCTGACTCTTTAGATCATACATGAAACTACTCTTTTTTATCTGTATCCAGATGCTAAACTGGTGCTCTTTCATATGTTTCTAGAAATTTCTAACATGCTTTTTCAAATCTCTAGGTTAGTTATCTTAGGAATCTTATGTGGTTGAAGGGCCGAAGAGACATGCAGGCCTTCTCTGTTATGCATTACGTTGGATAATGTTTTGGACACTATATTGTTGGCTTAATTGTTGTATGTGGAAATTACCAGTTTGAGGAATGAATTTAAACTCCAAGACTTCTACCATGTATTTACAATAAGTTTTCATCTGAATGTTACAAAACAAATCTTAAATTTGGGAGTTGCTTTTTGTTACCCTTTTGAGTTCCTTAGTGAAACAATTATATAATTATGAAGGAGACAGTAGTCTCCTATATTAACTGGTAAGTAGATGAGGATAACTGGATAAGAATTGTTTTAGTCACATAGATAGCCATAAGTCTGTTGAAGATAATTTAAATTTTACATTATTGGTGAATGCAGTATTGGTGAATGCATTAGGTTTTGTTGAATTCGAATCCTTTGATTGTTGGAGCCACTCATATCTAGGTTTTTATTTTTATTTTTAAATAAAACTAAAATAAATTGTACAAATGGAGGTTTTGTCTGTTTGGCACCACCTTATAGACTTGGGTTGTGGGACATAGACTAAGATAGGTTTACTTGAGTCCTGTGTTGTTTATGCTGGACAGGCATATTGCACTTGCACAAGTTGTTGTGTTTGGCTTTTTGACATGTCTAACCTGACACCTTAACTTGAAGCTTTATTTTTTTTTTTTTGGTAAGTACTTGTACTCCATCTAGTAAGCAGGAAATGCTAATGGTTATTTATCTTCCATTAAGCTATAAAAGCATTAGATATGACTCAAATCATGGTAAAATTTGAATAGTAAATTTGGATTGCCATCCTCAACTGGGGTCTGGGGTTTAACTTCTCATTTGCATGAATGCTTAGAGTAATATTATTGAATAAAAAATATCATATTATTTGATCATTTGTAGGTGTGATGTAAGCTTTTTTTGTCTTGTAATTTCAATCGCCAAACCTAAGAATTACATACATAGTTAATTTTGGTATCAATTAATTTAGTAATCCAAATTTGAAATTTGTATATCTTTGGTTGAGGAGATTTAGACCTCTCTGCTCATGATCTTTGTTCATAAGTCCTTTCTAACAATTAACAATAATTGAATATTGTATGACCTTTACTCTGATACATTTTTCTTTTGCTGGCTCTCACAATTATGTGTTCCATTAAGGATCTTCTATGTTCCATGAAAGTTTCCATCTTTTTGTATTGCTTGGGTTTCCTTTGAAGTTAATGCGCTGCATTCTTAATGTTGGATGGGAGTTCTGCACTTCAAACCCTGCTTTGTGTGTTTTTACCAGGTTTGTGTTTTTTCTTAAATTTTTAATTTTTTTTAATTTTTTTTTCCAATCTGGTTCTAATTTTACTTTTGCCCTTAAGCTGCATACACTGATTGCCTTCATTTTGCTTCATTCATTTCTATCAAGATCTTGTAAGTTTAAAAAAATATAGGGGGTCAAGTGACTTATTTTTTCAAATTCCAACTAATAAGTTTATAGTGATGGTTTTCTTGTTATCCATTTTTCATTTCTTCCCATGTGTTTAGCACGTTAAACTGTGGCTGATGAACATGGTTGTTCCTAATTTTACCTCCTTATGGTGGGAATGTTGTAACTAAAGCCAGGTAATGAATTAGTTTTTAGTATTTTATTCTTAGTATGTATTTGGTTGACCATATAGTCAAATAGAGCTAATAGTGGGATCTACATAGGTTAGAACATACAGACAAATTCTCTCTCCTAACACATCTGCCTTCCCTATAGAACAAGGATATTTTTCTGTCATGCTTCTATCTAAAGGTTTAGGTGAGTGCAATTTCCTTCTGTTTTTAGATTTAACACTTTAGATGCCTTTCCTGCTCCTTCTCCTTACCATTTGCAACTGAGTGGAATGCCAAATTCCCTGCATGAATCGTAGAATATGAAAAATAAGGTTCAATTTAAAACATAGGGTCTCATTGGAACAAGTATAATTACCACCAATTATAAGATCTTTTGATTTAGTGCTTGTTTGGTAATATTTGGTTTTAGTTTCTAGGGTCGATTTTATTGATCTCTATTGAAGTTTGACATAATTATAGCTATAGGGGGTTTATACTAGTTTTAAATTAATCATTTTACTTGTAGTGTTAAATTTTATCTACTAGCTCCCTTATTGTTTGTTACAATCGGACATTTGTCTACTTGAATGTTCTAATATCTAATCCATTATTCATTTCGAGTCCTCTTTATCAGCTGTAGGAAGGTGCTTGGTATTTTGATCTATCTATTTTGTTCTCATTGAACTTTGCATCCCTTTTGTCATTGCAAGTCAATTTTTTATATGTAAGATCTAATGTTACTGTTTTGCTTTTCCTTTACTTTACAACTTTTCTAGAGTAGTAGGCTGACAATAAATATTATAGATCTGATGAAGACTGTTTCTTTTGGTATATCTGATGAGAGATTAGTTGTATGTTTGGAATGCTAGCTTTTCTTTTCATGATTTTGTTATTATTTTGGGTAGGGATGTTAATATGCTCAAGTAAGCTCGTAATCCACTCAAGATTGGTTCGGTTTAAGTACGCTTGAATTTAACTCGTCTCTAAAATGAATTAATCTTGAATAATAAATGAAGCTGGTAAGCCAATTTTGAGTAAGAAATGAAACTCATGAGTAGCTTAAGAAAAACTAAAATTTGCTATTTATACTTTTCCATATAAAAAAAACTAATTTATTAGTTTAATAAAACTAAATACCTATAGTAAGTAAACAATAATTTTTATTATTTAATTTTAACAAAAAAAATAAATATAATAAATGACACTTGTTTATAATTTAGTATTAAAATAAAAATAAAGCAATACCAAATTTTTATTTTATTAATTTTTGCATTTAAACAAGCCATTCCGAGCTAAGTTTGAGATTTTCTTATATGAACTGAACCAATTTTAAGCAAAATGTCAAAAACTTGTGAGCTTAAATCGAATTTGAATCGTTCTAAAAGTATGCAAGTCAAGCTTGTGAATCTTACTACTCGGCTAATTTACACCTCTAATTTTAGGGTATCTAAATTCCCAAATATGGTCGATGACCCTAAATGGTAATGCCAAAATGTTAGTTCATAGGGAACATCAATTTGGATGCAGAGTAATAATTTCAAACTACCATTCTTGGCTGCACCGGCAAGGAAAATTGGCTTGCTTATACACGAATGCACTACACGCTTAGATCGAAAGCCAAAGGAGAACAAACACTGAGGTGGTCTGTTGGGGTTCTTTTAGGAATTACAACTCTACTTAATTTGCTTTTTAAGTTAGGGTTGACCAAAGATTAGGCATCGAACTTGTCTTTTGGTTGGCTAGACCCATACGCACAAAGGGGAATACAAATATAACAACTATGAAAAACCATAAAGCTAGGGAGATAGTACTAAAAAAATTAATTTTATTTTAAAATTAAAATTAAAATATACTATTTCTGCTCTAGGCCCACTTGACCTTGGTACTCAACCAGATTTTCATACGACGATTGGGCCTCGATTAGAAGCCCACCAAACTTAATTATGCATCATAAACCGCATGTTTGGCATTGAATTAGTAATAAAAATCAGGTGCATACGTTTCTATTTTTCGCTCTCTAATCGAATCGATTAGAGCTCGATACGCAGAGAGTCTCGTCATGGTCTTCTGTTTAAACGACTCGGATCTCACTATC
This sequence comes from Ochetophila trinervis, assembly GCA_003254975.1. NCBI lineage: Eukaryota > Viridiplantae > Streptophyta > Magnoliopsida > Rosales > Rhamnaceae > Ochetophila > Ochetophila trinervis. The sequence continues at coordinate 70,148 of QANX01007706.1, forward strand.
TTAAGAAGCAGAGAAAGGACGAACTCCTTGGAATAATTTTGCCTGACGAAATTAGAAAATCAAATCCCGAGGATTTTATATTTTTTTTCAAATGATCGTTACCCGGAAAAAAAGTTAACCGCCTTTTTCTCTGTGCCTCTTCTCGAAGAAAAAATTATAGTACAAATAAAAAGTGAAATTTAGAAAATTATCTATTATGCTGGTGTTTTTTATTATTAATTATTTCTTTGGATTTTCAATCCGAATTTTAAACTTTTTTCCTTAACTGCCATCTCCGAGAAAGTGAAACAGCCAGAGAGAATATTGTTTTATTTGGTTTCGAATTTGGTGGAAAAATCTGTTTGGTGTTTTAAATTCGAATTTTCTTTTTCTTTCATTCTGTAAATTTTTTATTTTCTTATCAAGTCGGAACGATTTCAAAATTCGAATTCGGAGCGGTTTGTATGGAAAATTTCGAATGCGGAAATGACGAGAGCTTTTTATGGTGATTGATGTCGAATTTTGGTTTCGTATTCAATAATGGTGGTTAACGTTAATCGTGAGGCTCCTAAGGTTACCAAATTTTTCCCCTTTTTTTTTTTAGTTTCTTTCGTCTAATTCAGTTTTTTTTTTTTAGTCGATTTGTTAAAGTTTAATTTAATATGGTTTTTCTAAAATTAAATTTTGGGACAGATGATTAATTTGTTGTTTAAATGTGAAGCTATGGAGGAAAATATCCACAGAGTTATTCGTAGAGATTTCACTTCTTGCAGAGAATTGGAAGTACCTTCTGGCCGGAATTGTTTGTCAGGTTATTCTATATTTTGTCTTTGAATTTTGTTCATGTTTTAGTTATTATTATCATTTTTCTTTTTTCGTTTTGGTTTTAATTTGTAGGAATTGATTATTTAAAAGTTGAAATAAAGAAATTGTCTATTGATTTTCTTCAAGTGGAATTATTTTTCTCTAATGTTATAGTTATCAAATACGGACACCACTTTTAGTTATTGCCCTCCAGTTTAGTTAGTTAAGTTTCTGAGAATCTAGATTAAAGGGACGCACTTAAGCAATCCATATCTTCCTTGTGTTTGTGTGTATGTGTGTGTGTGTTGTTTTTTCTTTCTTTTCTTTTTTTTTAAATTCATGTTTATTAGTTTGTAGAAGCAAGATTTATGTATAGGAATTATTTAGATGTTTATCTGAGTACTGAGTAGGTTCTTGCTTTTCAGTATCTTCATGGATTAGCAGCTCATGGTATACATTACTTGCACCGCCCCGGACCAACACTTCAGGATGCTGGTTTTTTCTTTCTACCGGTGGGTACAGCGGGTAATTGTACTCTGATTTTATAATTGTTTGTTTATAATTTGTAATAACATTTACTTTCATTGTTGTATTTTCTTAGGAAATAGGTCAAGGAAGAGCTTATATGAGTGAGAGTATCTTTTCTACTATCTTTTGTTCTTTTGCCTTGGTAAGTTTTGGAGCTTATATGTATTTTTTAAGTAATCAAATATTCTCTATGTTATTCTTCAAGTGCTTGTAATTATTTTTGTTATTTCGTTTCATCTTTTAATATCTATAGCTATACACATATCTATTCTATAAGTTTTCTGATGTTTATTTTTCCTTTAATCATTTATATCATTTTAGTATTAGATGCAACTTTCTTTTTGTATGTAGATTCTATTTGCACTTGTGTTGGGTACCAGTGGCAGTCACTAGCTAAAATGTGTTCTGCAAAGATGTGTTTATACAATGTGAATTTCACGCAATTCACATTTACAGGGCCAAGCAATCAATATTTCACAATTAAGGGTATAAAATTCCTGTTGTCAACGTGCCTGCATTCATTATATTGGAAGTGGGTTTTAATGTAAAAGTTATCTGTAATCCTGAAATTAGAGGTGCATGGGTTGGGTTAGAAAATACAGTTTTACTGTGTATCAGTGCCACGTACATGTGATTGTTCTACAAAAGGCACCAGATGCAATTTAACAATTAGGTTCGTAGAATATGACTTTTGAAGCCTTGATCTCTACCTAGTTTCAGTTTCAAGTTAGTAAATTAAACGTGACACACATGTATGATGTTTATCTTTCTAAATACTGGAATTTTAACAATTTGGTTGTGGAGTAGTTATTTCTTGAAGGTAGGACTAATTACAGGTGTAATGCATCATTTCTCTTAACTTCTTTATCTTACACCTATTACGAAGTTGAGCTAGCTTTCTCCATTATAGTATGCTCACTATAGCTTTCAATTGTTAATTGGTATAAGCAAGTTCCTTTTTTTTTTAAAAAAAATATTTTTCCTGTTAATATTGCTAGTGCCTTTTGTTTTGCAGTGGACTTTTCACCCTTTCATTTTTCAGAGTAAAAAAATCTACACAGTTCTTATTTGGTGCAGGGTTCTTGCCTTTTTAGTTGTAAGTACATATTGTTTATTAGCATTGTTATTGATGTGGTGCAAAACAGTGTTGTTTAGAACTATATGGTTTATCGCATAATTCATTTATAAATTATTTAGAAGTGTTTGCCCTAAAGATCTGGCCCTTTTCAAGTTCTGCAGCCAAGCTCTCCATTTTTGCTAAAAGTTTGATTTGATGGATTTCAGATATGTGTGCTTGTATGCTTAATTTTCAATTCGTTTCTTTTAACGTACATTTTTCTTCATTTTGATAGACAATAAATGTTAAATTCTTAATCAATGTTCTTAAATTCCCTTTACTTCCTTTCAGGCAACAGTCTATTCTGCAGCCATATTCTCAGTATTTGCTGATTCAATATTTTCAAACCTGAACAGTGTTGCATGATATCCCTACAATTGATAATATCCGTAGATTTGATACAATGTTCTTAAATTCCCTACCAAATTCATTCCTTACTTTCAGGCAACAGTCTATTCTGCAGCCATATTCTCAGTATTTGCTGAAATATTGTGTTTATTTTTTTCAAATCGAACAGTGTTGCATGATATCCCTACAATTGATAATATCCCTAGATTTGATAAATATTCTTACTTACTTTCAGGCAACAGTCTATTCTGCAGCCATATTCTCAGTATTTGCTGAAATACTGTGTTCAATATTTTTCAAACCTGAACAGTGTTGCATGATATCCCTACAATTGATAATATCCCTAGATTTGATACAATATTCTTAACTTCCTACCATCTTCACTCACTTTGATTTTACCAGAAAACTTCACTCACTTGAAGTGTGGAGTCTGTGGTAATGCCTACACTTTAGGATTGGTTAAGCAGTTATAACTAAACTCCAATATCAGCCTGTGCAGAAGAGATATATTCAGTATATAAAAAGAATCTTTTCTTTAATGATGTAATTTTAACTCACTAAAAGTTTATGAAGTTTTAAAGTGAATTTTGGACGTCCATTTTCCTTAGAGCTGTTTCTCATTATTTGATGTCAACTTAAATTACTTGCACTGAACACACTTGTATTCTTTCATAGAGGTTGCTAACCGCATTGCAGCAAGGAATATTACGTATCTTTTTTATTTTTTCCTCCGATATCTCTCCCCACAAGAATAGACTTATGCATGTAGTGTAAATAGTATATGTCTAATTCTGGTAATAATTGCAAAAAAAGAAATCATTTATAAGATGTCTTTACAACTAATTGATTTTAAACACATTCAGTAAGATTATTATTAGTTTAACTAGTCTCGTCTCTCTCTTGCAAAATCTTGCTTTGGATGAAGTGATCTGATAGGATGACACTAATTCTTGGGCTTATATTTTCCTAGGCATCTAGGTAGGAATTCCTGTTAGGAAATTTGTTCTGTCCAAACCTGAACAGTGTTGCATAGCTCGTCTGTAAAGTAGGCACCCAAGCTCCTGAAACAAGACTATTTTTCAATATCAATTCATTTTTTTTACCGTCTGCAAACATTAACTTTTGTTGTCTCAGTGTTGCTTTTTGTTTCTATGTTACTCGCCTATGATTGGATCTACTTGCTCATCTGAAGTTCACAAGATAGAGAACAAGTGATTTTTCATTGTCATATGCTGTCCTGCTATACTCACTGACAACTCCTGGTGTTTTCACATTTTCTTCTTTAGGCTTGTCAAAGTCTCCGGATAATCACATTCTATTCCACTCATCTTCCTGGTCCAAACTACCATTGTCGTGAGGTACATGCAAGCAAAATTTGAATGTCATTTTGTCGATTTGACATAATCATGACTCATCATGCTGCCCCCTTTCTTGGAAAGTTCATTTTACGTCATTATTAAGTTCTTATGATTAAAGTAATTTTTTACAATCAGGTACAACTGTCTCTTTCAGGGCTCAAAACTTGCTCGGCTTCCCCCTCCAAAGAGTGTACTTGAAGTCCTCTTAATAAACTGTTAGTTATAAATTAGTCTATTCTTTTAACTCAAAGCTCCACTGATTCAAAAAAAATTAATTATTGCAGCGATGCTTACGTGATTTATCTTAATGTGCAGTTCCTCGAGGGGTTATATATGGCTGTGGTGATTTGATTTTTTCATCACACATGATTTTTACCTTAGTATTTGTGCGCACATATCAAATATACGGATCGAACAGGTAAAAATGAAAAAAAAAATTAACATGTTCATTTAGTTGCAATATGTGATAATATAAATCTTCTTTTCTTTTCTGTTTTACTTCTAGTATCAAGTGGGTAACATGTAATGGCAGTGATGTTGTATACTGCTTATTCAAGAATTGTCCCATGACTCCCACCTATTAACCCCAGTTTTTATGTCTGATCTTGTTGCACTTTTGTGGCTATTCTTGCAGTTGTATGAAGCAGTTTGGTTGGGTACTTGCAGTGATTCAAAGCCTTCTGATTATAGCTTCACGCAAGCATTATACTGTTGACGTTGTTGTTGCATGGTAACAGGGAATCTATTACTCTCTTGAAGAAAATACTTGTAATTTCTCTTCACATAATTGTTGAAGTTAGATGTTTTTTTCTTATGCAGGTATACTGTCAATTTGGTGGTATTCTTCCTTGATAAAAAACTGCCAGGTTAGCAAAATGTAATTAAGAAAGCAGCATTACTCTTGAGAGTTGATAAAGAATATCATGAATTAAGTTCGAAATTGTTTGTATTTCCCATTTCATTAGGTTCTACGAGTCAATTCACTTACATAAGTTAACAACTAGATGAAACTTTAATGGATACTTTTTTTTTTATAGTTAAGCTGCTGCATAACAAATACCATATAATTGGCTACTCTGCTTGTCTTCTTCACAGAAATGCCTGACCGATCTTCTGGTTCTACACCCCTGCTACCATTGACCAACAAAGATAAAGATAGCAAGAACAAGGAAGAGCTTCAGAAACTCACTGACATAAACTCTGTTGGTACAACAGACTGAATTTGGAAAATCAGTAAATATTTTAGTCATTAAATCCATTTTTACATTCTCTTCACTCGATAATTTTCATGCATAATGCTATTTTTCCCCTTGCCTTAAGACAGATGGATCGCAAGATTCAACATGGGAATTATAAGTAGTAGTATAGAGTACATAGATTAACAGCACAAGCTGAAGATAGCTTTGCTGTTACATTATTGGGTAGAATGTTTGTTTAAATATGCAACCTGAATTATTTCAGCTGTTGTGCTGATAGACCTGGTTTTGTATTTTGCTTATCGAAATGAAATGGAATGGAATTCTTAAGTTTGACCTCCAACTACTATAACCCTTCTGCTGTCTTATTTTATTTTATTTTTCATTGTTTGATGAATGGTGCTTGTCTTCAGTTTTCCTTTAATTTGCTTTGATATTAAGGGACAGAAGAGCTATTCAATTTTTCTTTTTTTGAACAAAGAGGAGCTATTCATAGATATGAATGAAGAGGAGAGTTGTCATCATATAAGCATATTAGCCTTAAATTCAAGCTATACTTACGGATGGCAATTTGTGTTATCTAGTCATGTTTCGTGTCAATCATTTATTTAAAACTGTTAATCATAATGAGATTTCTCAACCTTAACCAATACATATTTAACATTCATGTTTAACGGGATGGTTTGTTTAATCTATTTAATAAAATATTATTACTATTTTTATATTAATATTTAAATATTTTTTATTTTTGTGCATTAATTTAAATCAAATTAAACACGTTAATCAATTAGTAGTTCATTTATAATCGTGTTGACACTGACAAATTAATCAGCGAGTTATTTTTGAGTTGGATCTCGTATCAAATCCACATTGTCACCCTTAGCTATACTGCCTTGGGGTACCAGGTTGTCGTGTTTGAAGATAAATGAGCAATATATGGACCACAAAATTGTAGAGCTGATTTGGGTTATGTGAAAGAAGAGAATTATGGTACTCTTATGGTGTCACATAAAGTGCAGAATGGCGTAACACTTTGGGAGATACAGTAACCAGAGGGGAGATACAGGCATGTGATGCCTCTTTTAAGCAACTGGGGCTGGCATGAACCAATGATTCAATTTAATAATGCTTCTTGTCTGATGACCCACACACCAGACCACGACCACCACCTATTGTTGCTTTTCTATGCTTTTTATTTTATTTTCATGTGTATTCTCTTTTCATAGGGATGTTGAAACATATGAATTGGAGACAGCAGCTGTTACATCACGTGCCTCCTCTTGGTTTTCCTCTCCTTATCAAAGGTACTGTTCTTACTTTCCTTTTAGCTCTTTCTGTAGTACTATCCTGATATGTGTTCGGTGCTTACCAATGTCAAACATGTCAAAAAGAAAGTGAATTTATTATATATTTTCTTGCGTTCCCTTTTCTGGGTTTGTTTTGTGGAACCCAAAAAGCTGGGTACGCTACCCCTTTTGTTCTGAATAAATTACTTTGCTGTTTCTCCAGCCAGTGGCAACTAGCGCTGGCATTGGCTGTGCTGTTGTTGTAGTTGCAGATGTTTCTATAATTATTTTGTCATTAGAGTAGGGAAAAAATAACTTGTGGATCAATAATCAATTGGTCTCCTTTTGCCTTTTTTCCCATCGAAAAATTAAATAAAAGAAAAAGAAGAATTTCTAATAGTTTTATGCTATGTATTACTTTTTGAAATTAATGAATTTTTGGGTACATTACCTTTAAAAACATTCGTACTGAAATCTTAGCACAGTTAGCAAAATAGTATTAAATTAAGTCACTAATCACACTCTGGCTTTGCCTAAATAGATTATTTTCTACATGGAATTGTATTTTTTTCCTTGTGATTTGTGGGTTTGGATGTCGGTGCGGAGGTGCTTTGTATACACTAGTTTTTTTTTGGTAAATTTGTATACACTAGGTTAGTCAGCTGTGTCAACAGCATTTTTATTTTATTTTTAGTGATACCCAATTCTTTTCGTAATAATTAGATAGCAGAAATGAGGTGGAAAAGTTGGCGATGAGGGTCAAGATCAGGTTAATGAAATCTTCATCATTTTTTTAGCAAAAAGAAAAAGAAAATAAAAAATCTTCATCATTTTAGGCATAAGAATAAAAAGACCTTTAATATATTTATTATTAAAGCTGCTCCTGTATAGGACTTCATTTAAGGTTATTATTAAAGCTGTTCCTGTGTGGACTTCATTTAAGGAAAACGTGTTGACTTATCAACGATGTGGAGAGGGATTTAATCATCTTCTACAATATGCCATTAAAATGGAAGAGATATAATTTCTGAAAACATTTTATCCATTCAAGTCCATGGTAATTTATGGGTGTAGCTAGATCTGGTAAAATGTTATACGACACGATAACACGATACAAAACGATACGATAATTTGTGGGTTTTGGTCAGCGATATCGGGTCGGGTTGATATCACTGTCACATGATAAGACACGATAAAAAAACAGGTTGAAACGGATTGGAATACGTTAATACGATGGGTCACGATAAGACACGATAAAAAAAATATTAATTTAATTATTTCATTATTGTTAACTTTTTACATTATTTTTTTTAGTTTTAAAAAACTATAAAATTCATATTTTATTTCATTAGAAAATGACAATTTTTATATCTATTTATATATTAATATTTTGTTTTAGATTTTATTTTTTTTATTATTTATATTAGATGTACAATTTCAGTTTGGTTTATAATATTTTGAATATTTTTAAATTAATTTTATTTTGTTTTATAATATTTTGAATATTTTTAAATTTATAATTGAAATGCATATTTTATTTTTTAGTCATAATAAATATTTAATATATCTTTAATTCGTAATATTTTACATATTTTAAATTCACAGTTATTATTTATGTTGAATTTTAGTATGTTAATATATATTTTTTTAAATGTTTTAACATATCATTTGAATATGTATTTAGGCTTAATAGACATGAATTGATAATGATTTATCATTTGACAATATATATTAATTTAAATAAAAAAAATAAAATACTCACGTACATGTCTAGTAAACACGAATAAAACACAACACGAAACGATATGACACGAACACGGTTCAACACGAAAACTTAACGGGTTAGATTCGGGTGAACAAAGTTTGACACGATACGACACGAACACGGTTCAACATAACACATTGCTAGGCCTAAGTGTAGCGTTGTAGGTGAACTTTATATCCTCTATATTAGGAAGTATTTATTTTCTTTTCTTTTTTATCGTAATTATTTGTTACTTTTAGAATATTGCACTCTCATTTTTTAAAAAGATAAAAATAAATTTAAAAGTGAACATTATTTTTTCCAAAACTAAATATATTTTAGTACCATTTTAATACTTTTAATTTAAAAAAAAAAATTACAATCTTGCTCAATAGAATTAAATAAAATAGATTATGTCCAATTGAGAATCAATTGCATTGCATGTAATTTTTTAAAAGTTACACTATCAATTATTTATAGCAATTATTGATTGGCAAATTATATATTTGTAAAAAATATAGTCTGGATTTTAACTGTTAAATTTGTCAGCAAATCATAAAGTATCGTTCAATTTTTTATTTTATTTTTATAAATTGGTTAAAATTAATAAAATAGATTTTTAAAAATCAAATGCATTGCACCTAATTCAATTTTGACAAAATCTGGCAAAACTAATTCAACTGGATCGTAATATAATTTTTTGTAAAATTAAAAGTATTGAATTGTTTAAATTAATATAAAGGTTTTAATTTTAACAAATTGAATTATAGAAGGTAATAAAGTATATTTAATTATTTTTCATAATTATAAGCATAAATTCATCAATATTATGGAAGTATTGAATATTTAAATTTTCCAAATTATTGTTTTTTGAATATTTTTCAATGATAATTGATTCTTTTCTATTAAAAAAAATATAACAAAACAAAATTTCTTTTTGTAGTAGGAAAAAAAGAAAGAGAAAATTTAATTGGTTTTTTCTTGCCTTTTTATTATGCAGAGGAGAGAGTAAGAGTAAAGAAACTTAAATGGCTTTCACTGATGGAATGATAATATAAGCCACACATTAAAAGTAGTTCATTCACAGTTTGACCGATTACTAAAGGGAGCATAATTGAATAATTTAAGCTTAATGACTTGGTCTTACATGTTTTGGTTTAGTCATAAGTGATGGATTTCCCTTCGAACTGGGAATTTGTGTTTTCTTCCATTGAAATGTCGCTTTTAAACAAATGAAACAATCAAAAGAGAGAAACTATCATGTCAAATTATTTCAAAAACTTTAATGATCCTTTGCCAATTGCATTTGATATTTTATTGTTAAGTAATAACTATTTACAAAAAAATGATGGATTATTGTCTTCTCAATCTCTGTTTTCTTTGTTTTCAATAACAATAAAATAACCAATATTTTTATTTTTTCCACGTTCAAATAAAAAAGAATTAAATTAATTGCGTTTTAGTATTTTATATTTTTGGTAGATTGCAACCTCCAATATTCTAGGATCTTTTTTACAAATTTTTTTTTAATGTTAATCCAAGTCCCAGCTCGATTCCTAAATTGATTAACATAAAATTTAAAAATATTGATTAGTTTTTAATCAATTAAACATTCTTTTCTCATTTTAATTCTAAATTGTACTAAGTCAAAATCTAGACTTTTAAACTTTATGTGAATCAATTTGATAATTGAATTAATGTATTATAAATTTTAAATTGAAGTTCAAATGTGAAATGTTTTAAATTTGAAATGATTAAAGTATAAAGTACTAAAATGCAATTAAACTTAAAAACTTTTATATGTAAGGTTTACATTAAATAATGTGATCCAAAATTATTCATAATTTGTCATTTAAAAATTGGCTTTGTAAGATATATGTTTTCAATATCCCAAAAAAAAAAACTCATGATTTTTTTTTCTCATTGCATAAGGCTATAGATTGTTCGGTTTAGTTAACTTAATCTGATAAATTTTAGTTAGGAATGTTAGTTTTTAGTTTATGTTTTTTTTTTATATTTAATTATGTATTATTTACTTATATTAAAGTGTTAGCTCGTAGTTATTATAGTTTATTAGATATTTTAAATAGCTAGGAAAAAAAAATTTCTAAAATCAAAATTCATCAGTGTGAAGTCGTTTTCAATTTGAGTGTTTATATATATTTTTTCTTCCTTAATTTTTAAATTTAGATGCCTAACGGAGTCTAATTACTACTAACTAATATTTGTTGTAAATAAATTATATATAATTAATTAAAAAAATTAAAAACTAACCACATTATCAAACAACATCTTATTGACCACTATCTATTTCCAAAATAGTAAAAAGGTGATTTTACCCTTTAGGCTAAAATTGGTAAAAAGGTAATTTAACCTTTTTACCAACCCATCCACAATTTCTCTCCAAAATCATGTCGAAGCTTTTTATATGATTTGCAATAAAAAGGAATTACGAAATTCCAAAGCATAGGATAGGATGTTGATTTTTTTTTTTTTTTTTGGTAAATGAAGCATAGGATGTTGATGATAAGCTTAGCATATTATAAAAATCATCCACTAAATGCAACTTTACCTAAAACTAAGGTACACAAAAGAATTCCTATTTTTTTCTTTAACTTTTTTGACTTTGACCTCTCCATGAGAACCAAGTCATTCGGCGACTAATCGCCCCTACACAGCCGATGAATTGCCGTCCCCACACGCTCCCTCACGTCCTCCAACTTAACAGCGTTATAACCAAAAACTTGAAAATAATTAAAATAAAAATAAAAAACACGTAACCAATAAATTCAAGATTAACGAAAATGACAACCCAGAACAACGGGCAAAAGAACTCTTCGTTCACGCGTGGCGGGAAATCTCCTCTGTGAATGCCGACGTGTCTCAGACAAATAAGGATTGCGTGCTCGTCACGGGCTGAAATAAGCCGGGGAAATGAGAATGATTATCGTTTTTTATTTTTTATTTTTTTTGAAGATAAAAAAGCAGAGAGACGAGGGAATGATGAAGTGGTGAGAAAGCACATGGGAGAGGAACAGCAAAACCTTGGATCCAAAAAGTTCCATTTATATTTTTATTTTTTTCCTATATTTTCTCACTTACTTTCTCGTTTCCCAAACAAACGAAAAATTAAAAAATTAAAAACAAGATTGTATTTTCTTTGGTTTTTATTTATCTTCCTCTTTCGTATTACACTATCCTATCCTCCTCCCTATCCTCCTTTCTCATCTAAAGTCCCTTACAAAACCTCTTGGTAGTCCCCGAGAAAGTGATAGAAAGAGAGAGAAAATTTTAGAGAGAGACTGGGAGACACTTGTATTTGCTCTCTTTGTTGGGTTTGGTTCTCTTTCTCTTTCTCGTTTTTATTTTTTATTTTAATTTGATCAGGCAATGGGAGCTCGTTGCTCCAAATTCTCTCTTTGCTTTTGGCCTTCTAATATCAAATCGAATATCAACGATTCGTCTGATGTCGGTGAGGTTTTATTATTTTTCTAATATTATATATATATTTATTTTCTGTCTATCATGGAGAAAATTCTGATTGTTCTTCAATTTTTTTTTATTTTTTTATTTATTTTTTTGTGTATTTGTTGGATTTGGATCGTCTTCTTCGTTGTGGATGCAGAGAATGGGAGCAATAACGAGAAAGACTCATTGCCTGGATTTAGCGAGTTTAGCTTGAACCAGCTCAGAGCAGCTACTTCTGGATTTTCGTCGGAGAACATTGTCTCGGAGCACGGAGAGAAAGCTCCCAATGTTGTATACAAAGGGAAGCTCGAAGACGATCGGTGGATCGCCGTGAAGCGGTTCAACAAGTCGGCTTGGCCCGATACTCGGCAATTCCTGGTCCTTAAACTCTTTTGCTCTGCTTTGAATTTTTCATTAATGGCAGAATTTAATTTGCTCGTTTTTCTACGAGTTTGTCATACGAATGCAGTACTTTTGCATTATTGTTCGTTGAGCTTTATGGATCAAAAATAAAAATGCATGTTTGGGTTTTAGGAAGAAGCCAGAGCTGTCGGACAGCTACGAAGTGAGCGGTTGGCGAATTTGATTGGTTGTTGCTGCGATGGCGATGAGAGATTGCTAGTCGCGGAGTTTATGCCTAATGAAACTCTCTCCAAGCATCTTTTCCATTGTACATTCTCTCTCTTCGACCGTTTTTTTTTTTCTCCTATTTATGGTTTTCCTTAATAGAAGTACTGGTTATGCTGTGCAAAGTTTTTAAGCAAACGACTTTTGTTACCTTTCTTGATGTTGCTGAGAAAATAAATAAAATTGAACTTAAAAGCTACTAAGATCAATGACCCATTTAATGGCATATTCTTTACTTGAGTTAACTTCAGTTAAATGGGTTGTGCTTAAAGAAGTAAAGAGCATTATTTTGTTTAAAGATTTTGATTTTGTTTTTGGCTACATTTTTATGTGAAGAAGTGGATCTTATGCACATTACCGTGCGCGCTTATTGTATAGTATCTGATACGTTATGAATTTATCAATATTTTAAATATTTTAAAACATATTGAGAAAGATTATTTACTATTTAGACTATAAGTAATCTAATTCAAATGAAAATGAAGAATAAATAAATAAAAACTTTATTTTTTTACTTGATGTGTTTTTATTTTGCGTTCTTTGCAAATTGTTGAAATTTATTGCTTGTACAAATTTTGTTGATTGTCCGGTTTAGGGGAAAACCAGCCAATGAAATGGTCAATGAGGCTGCGAGTGGCTTTGCATCTGGCGCAAGCATTGGAATATTGCAGTAGCAAAGGTCGAGGATTATATCATGACCTTAATGCATATAGAATCTTGTTTGATCAGGTACTCCGGCATTTTACATCCCTCAAGTTGTTCTTTTCATATTATCTGCTATGCTTTGTGGGCTTTTTCTTGTATTGACTCAACACTTGACAGGATGGTAGTCCCAGACTCTCCTGCTTTGGTCTTATGAAGAATAGTAGAGATGGAAAAAGCTATAGTACTAACCTAGCTTTCACCCCTCCAGAATATTTAAGGACTGGTAAGTCCATTATAGTTGGATAACAGAGTCAGCATTCAACTTAATATAACATTTTAAATTGATATTGTTCTAAAGCTTGTAGTAAATTGGACTTCATAGAATTTTGAGAAACAATAGTGTGGTTGTTTTGCAAAGAATCGCATGTTCCAGTGAATACCATGAAAGGGAAAAGTCTTAAGATGCTGTTAGAACTAAGCTCTCTGATGCATTTTTATCTTAGTTAGCAGTCTGGACTGCATATAATGCTAATCGTCTGACTTGGTGAAAAAATAGCTTCTGCTAGCATTCTTTGTTATGAACCATTAAGCCTTGCACATTCATAGTCTTTAATTGGGTATATTTACTGTTTCTGGCAGGAAGAGTGACACCAGAAAGCGTGGTTTACAGCTTTGGCACCCTATTGCTTGACCTACTAAGTGGCAAACATATTCCACCCAGTCATGTAAGTTATCTTTGTAGAGCCATATTTTGGTAAATGTCGCTCAGATGAAAATTTTGACGACTGCTGCTTATTTACATTTTTGCTTACAAATGCTAATTACTTTGAGATAGCCAAATTAATATGATAAGCTAAAAGCCTTCCTAATTTCCTTTCCTTTTAGGCACTTGACCTCATACGTGGCAAAAATTTTTTGATGCTCATGGACTCATGCTTGGAAGGTCATTTCTCAAATGATGATGGAACTGAACTGGTGCGGTTGGCTTCACGATGTTTACAATATGAACCTCGTGAGAGGCCAAATTCCAAGTCTCTTGTCATTGCTCTCTCTCCTCTTCAAAAAGAAACCGAGGTCTGCTGAACTGTTTTTCCCATATAGATGCTGAATTTGTTACATGTTTTTAGTATTAAAGAACTTTAATTTGTTTGCCTCTCTTTAGAAAGTTGGTTAACATTGGTGCTCCTAATTGACTATTATCTTGTAAATATATTGTTTGTCTCATTCAGTTGTATGTAGCAGGTTCCATCATATGTGTTGATGGGCATTCCACATGGAAATACACCCGAAAAGCAAACATCACTTTCACCTCTTGGTGAAGCTTGCTCAAGATTAGATCTTACTGCAATTCATGAAATATTGGAGAAGGTTGGATACAAGGATGATGAGGGAGTTGCAAATGAGGTCAGTTATCTTTCGTCCTAAATTTCTATTTCTACCACCAGCAAAGGAGAAACAGGGTGCTTTAAGATCGACCAGTCATTTTTAAATTAATTTCTCGTTCATTAGTGTGGTGTCAATCATATTAGTTAATAACTTTTTCTAGAATATCATTATTGTGTTGGCCTTCCTATCAAATTTTGCAGAAGAGATAAAATTATTTGTGTTCTACCAAAAATTCTCATTTTTACTGTACTTTGCAGCTTTCTTTCCAGATGTGGACAAATCAAATACAAGAGACACTGAATTCTAAGAAGCATGGAGATACTGCATTTCGTGCTAAAGACTTTATTACTGCCATAGATTCTTACACTCACGTAAGTTATTGGTTATGATAAATAACAAAATCCTTTTGCCATTGGAATCCAAAATCATACCCAAATTCACGATGATCAGGGAAAAGTGACACATGATGACGAGGGCACTAATGTCAAACCTTATAGTAAATTTTTACCTCTCATAACCTCAAGTGACCCTAGTGTTTGAATTTTTTTATTTACCAGGTTACACTAATTTATACTCTAAGAGGAGGGAGATGTGTCTCATAACCCGACAACCCTAGTGTTTGAAATTGATAGTCTCATTTGTCATTCAAATTTGCCAGCTACAAGTTGATATATTATCTTTATCAGCCTAGTTATTTTTATGTTAGGAACAAATAATACAATTAAAAATGATTTTACTCAGGAGGAAACTTCTTGCTTCTTGTGCAGTTCATTGATGGTGGGACCATGATATCACCAACTGTGTTTGCAAGGCGTTGCTTGTGTTACTTGATGAGTGACATGCCACAAGCAGCGCTTGGGGACGCAATGCAAGCCCAAGTAGTAAACCCTGAGTGGCCCACTGCTTTCTATCTTCAGGTGGCTGCTTTGAAGAGCCTGGGGATGGAAAATGATGCACTGGAAATTCTAAAAGATGGTACATCCTTGGAAGCCAAAAAACATAGAAACTGAAAAGTGTATAGTTTTTTAATTTTTTTAAATTTTTGGTCCACCTTTTTCATTTTAGCCTGTATTTAAATCTGTCCATTCCCTCTTTGGCATTCGAGTTTATGCATCATCAAAGCATCAATTATAACGAACTTTAATGTTTGGTCTTGGTGTATCTTTTCATTTATCTTGATATATAGGAGCTTCTGTACCTTTTACAGAACAGAAGATGTAACATTTCATAGTCGTATCCTCAGTTATATTGGGTTAGTGATGATATATGATTATATGATATCAATTATGAGTTTGGCATCCTACAAATTGTAATGCTGGTCATATCAGTTCCTTTTTCTTTTTCCTTTTTTCGTCAAAAAAAACATAAAACAAGGCCGGAAATGGGAGTAGGAGGTACAGATTAGCAAAGTTTTGATACTGCGGTGTACAAATTGGACACCTAATACTTCCGTAGTTAGTGCATGCAACTTCTGGTTTAGACTGTAAGGGCAAAATAACTAAGGATTTTTCATACATATAGCATGACGAACCAGAACACTGCAAATTCATGAGGGTCAACTAGTTGCTAGACCCACAAAGAAAACATAAAATAAAAATAAAAAATAAAAAAAAGGTTCAAAG
Source organism: Ochetophila trinervis (assembly GCA_003254975.1). Taxonomy (NCBI): domain Eukaryota; kingdom Viridiplantae; phylum Streptophyta; class Magnoliopsida; order Rosales; family Rhamnaceae; genus Ochetophila; species Ochetophila trinervis. Next base: position 86,256 of record QANX01007706.1, read on the forward strand.
TACTCATTCAAGGCTGATAAATTTTAGGTAAATGATATTTTTACCTTTTATCTTTTATTTTTTTTGGGTCAAGATGAAACAATAGTTTGAATGAGCCGAACTGAACACCATCGTTCCTTTCTTTCTTCATTGCGTTGCAAGTATAAAAGCAACTCAGATTGCAAAACTATTGAGACTTATTCAAGATTGCAAAAATCTTTCACTATGGTTGCTCAATTCTATTACAGATTGCCTATGGCAGCATAAATTAAAACCTGCCATCAACTCTTTCTTAGAAATGAAAATGGAATCATCTCATAAAGTTTTAGAACAAAAAGAGACTAGACAATTACAATTGCCATCTTCACCTGACAGCAACCCAAGCCTGTACCTACTGAAGAAGAAAGCTCAATCGACATGCTGTAAAATTTTCACATGGGAGGTCGACCCGAACCAAGCAGCTGGCCAATTAAATTAGTAACCTGAAAATAAGTAGATTTCTCTGATTATAAACCCATTAAAAGATGACTTTCCAACAATATGGAGATAGCAATTTTATAACATGGCATTCCAAGGTAACCACAAAACTGAGTGTGTTTTAAACAGACTTAGAAGGATATTCTAGAGAAAGATTGGGTGGCTCTAAGCATCCTAGCCCTTTCAAAGCAAAACTAGACCTCATACAAATGAAAGGACTACTTTTAAGTTTTAATCCAAAAAAGTTTTGCATTTAGACAAAAGAAGCTCTAATGAACACTGCATGACTATAGAGGGATAACAATCAGCTCACCACTCCACCATCAAACTAAAATAACTAGAGTTAAAAAGTCAATTAAGTGTTTCAAAAGTTAACTGGAAACAATAAGGACCTCTTAGCTTCCAACTAGTACAGATTCAATTTAAAGTATGATAGCAGTAAAGCCATAATCAACACTAGTGTTAGCTTACATGCCAATACTTTGATACACAGCGATCAATGCAACTGTTTTCACCCATATTTAGTTCAGACTCCTTGTACCTGGAAACAGATTGAATTGAATATTAGTCACTTTCCTATCTATTAGAGACGAAGACTGATTACCTTAGAAACAGCAAAGTCATTAATCTAAGAAGGAAAGAAGCAATCAAAAACACCAAATGAAGGAAATCACAGAAAACCGTTTATAAGATGATAAAGAAGTTGACTTACTTTTTCTCAACGCACTTGTTGAAACATGTGTGCGTAAGCCTGATTCAAATAGTTAAATAAGAGTAATTAATACAAGAAAAAAGTAGAAATCAAGTTTCATGCAACAGAGAGGAAAATGCATTACAACCATTAAGGACATTCGCAAAAATCTTGACTCAAGACCTTATTAGATGTGCTCAGACTAATAAATGGTAAATAATAAATAAGAAAACAGGAAAGCAATCCCCAAAAGTTTGGCTAACATTTCAGACTGACTTTGTCATAAGGAAATAAACCTTGGGTCTACAAACTATAGAGATAACTGCAACTTAGCAAACTTTATTATAACAACCGATAAAAAAGTGCATTTCATCTATAAGCAGATCTCTTAGAGAAGCTTGAAATGCACATTTACATATTTGCTTCTTTTTTTTTTTTTTTAACTCTTACAATAACTACAAGTGCATCAACCAAGTTTTGAAAGTAAAAAGAATTGTAGTATTGGCAATCAAAGCATCCATTCTGCAATAGCAAGCACATGATGCTTTAGTGAAAGTTAAAAGGGATTTTGAAGATTAAATTGGCAAACAAAAATTTATCATAACTTAACATCATCGTAGTTATTTTACTGGAAAACAGTTGGCATTTCCCTATGACATTATCAATACATAAAACTTACTTGTTAAACAACTCGACCCTGTACTCCATCTCCTTCTCTGCCATTCCGAAGATCTGCACAATTAACAAACAAACAAAGAAAAGGCTCAAGTTTTTCCCAGGGAGAAGTGTCGGTGCACGATCATATACAGATAGTTCAAACCACCATTGAGATGAGTCTATAGATAAGCATATAGTGACAACCGGTTCTCCAGAAAATTTGGCCTTACACATTCCCTTTAACCATACAATGTAGAAGCTTACCCGATGGCATAAAATAAGATAAATTTAATAATAAATAAAAACCCATTTTCAGCTTTTCTACACATTCACATTCAAACCCAATACTTGAATTCCTTTCCAGATTCTGCAGAAAACTAAAATCAGCAAAAAAGGGAAAGTGACTACCTGTTCTTTTTCCAAAGCCGACGGGGCATTGCTGCTAGAAGCCATTGGACCCTGGAAAAACAAAAAATTAAAACAAACTCTTTCAAAATCAAAAACCCAATTGCATGCAAATAACAATTTGCTTTAAAATTTTTAAAAAAAAATAAAAAGGATTAATTTGGTGCCTCATATAGAAATTCTCAATCAACCTTACTCTGTTAGACGGAAAACAGTACCCTGATCAGGAGCCCTCTGCTTATTCAAGGTTTTAGAGATCCGTGAGTATGGGCGTTACTTTAGAAAAAGAAAGAAAAACGGAAACCTACCAATTTATAATTATTACCACGAACTAGGGTTTTAGGAGTTAATCTAACGTGAATATAAGATACACTGGATTGTGAAATATAAAAAGAAAATCCAATTAGAAATTGCCACCTCTCGGTCCTAGTCAACGATTTTTAAAGTAATATATAAATGGTTTTTGACCCAATACGGGGGACGAGGGAGTAAAGCGTAATTTTAAACTCCAATCCGAAGGAAACAATGAGTTTCTATATAAATTGTGAATGGTTACTTACGGCAGTAGAGAAGAGTAAAAGTTGGAGGAGGTCGTCAGCTCCGAAACCCCTTCTTCAGTCTTTCGCTTTAGCTTATACGCCACCGGTATGCTCTCTCTCTCTCTCTCTCTCTCTCTATATATATATATATATATATTATATGTATATATTATATATATACGTATGTATATATATATATATGTGTATGTATGTATATATTGGAATTTCAATTTTGTGGAATTAGGTTGCTCTGGGGTTTTTTTCATGATTGTGGTATATATACATATAACCCAGTACACACCCCTTAATAATTAAAAAGAACAAAAAGACTCGGTTTTTTTGGCATCTAAGTAAATATCAAAATCAGTGTACAATCTCATGTCGAATTGCATTCTGTTGCTTTTTTCCTATTCCGTTTGCAGAGTTTGTCTGAAGTAATGGAACACGGGTCACTTTTAGATCCAACCAAATCAACTTTTTCTTTAACAGATGAGGATCACACTCTCGCAAATGCTCTCAGGTTCACTCTGAATCAGGAGTAAGTTTATCTTTCATAAATATGTGGGTTTAGCTTTATACAAATATTCAACTCTGCTTGTACCCTTTTTTCCTAAATTCTTCCATCAAATATGGTGGGATAATTAGTTGTCAAACCCATGAGTTGTATTTTTTTATTATTATTTTTTTAAATTTACCTTTATCAGATTATATATCGTAATTATGTATAAGCTCGTAATGAAGACAAATTATATTCTGCCAGTCTGCCACTTTGTATTGTAAAAGGATATACACAGATAAAATTGATGCTCAAGTTTCAAGAATGCTATTAGCAAATGAAGGGCCAGAAAGTTAACTACCAAAGCTATTTTTTCTTTTTGTGGAAGCAAAGAAGTAAATTCTGATTAATTTATGATCCAAGCTTTCTATGTAGAGGATGGTAAAAGACCCAAGCAGCCAAAATAAGAAAAGCAAGCTCATATTTCTTTCAAACAGTACAGATTGTACCGAAGTATTTAGCAGTTTATAATCTCTTGCCCTTTGTAATATGATTTGGATTTACACTTAAACTGTCATGCATCTTAAAAATCAATTATATTTGGTCCCTTATTGGAAACAAGAAAAAAATTGTAATGTTATGATATTGCAGTCCAAGGGTAGCATTCTGCGGATACAGCATTCCTCATCCTTCAGAAAATAGAGTAAATATTCGAGTTCAAACAACAGGTAGTTTACACATTAATTGCTCTGTGTTTTTGTGTTGCAATTACCACTTGGAAATTTCTCGAAGCAAAGCTTATTATATAATGTATTTCTTGCATGAAACATCTTTTGTTTTCCAGGTGAATCAGCACGAGATGTACTTAAAGATGCATGCCAAGATCTAATGCTGATGTGCCAGCAAGTGAGGAGCACCTTTGACAAAGCTGTTGATGATTTCAAATTGAGCCAACCTGTTAAGGACATGAATATCAAATAGCTTTCTATTTCTTAGATTGCTCCTCGCTTTGATATATTAAGCTTGATTGCATGTTTTTTTTAGGGCCGTATCTGCCTTTTCTCCATTTCTTTACCTGTTTATTTTCTATACTGAACATGTGTAAGCTATCTGTTCAATCATGAAAGTACGAATATAATTCCCTCTCTGAATATGAATCTGTTGAGCGGTTTTCCAAATATATTATAATAAATTGAATAAACAAATACAGCATAACCTTTTTTTTTCCTTCAGTGATTAAATACAAAGAGGATTTCTTATTTCAAACAACAAATTCTGTTTTGGATTTCAAATCCGAGGAACTCAAAATCAGAAGATGCTTTAAGAAGTTTTATATGAAATAGAGATTAGTGAGGCCGATAACAGTTACTGTGCTATTTTATTCCATAGCATTGCTGTTCATATAATGCTACGTGTTTATATTGTATATAAATGTATGAATAGTTATTCACCAAAAAATAAAAATAAAATATATCAAGGATCAAGTTTTAATGTTTAGCTAAAAAATATTATAATTTTGAAAAAAGAAAAGAAAAAGAGATTGATACACATGTCCTAAAAAGAAACAAGTTATTAATGATTTCCAAGCTCTAAACATAAATCAAGAGACACAAGGAATAGCTAATAAGAGAATAACTAAAGAAGTCTATCATTAAACTGAAAAAATTTAGTAATATTTTACAAGAAAAATACAGAAAATATATTCAAAGCAATGGAAAAATTAATAAATAAATAACAAAGTGAGCAGTAGACCACCCTTTCAAAGCATAAAAAGATTCGTGCCAGGAAACTCATCGTCACCACCTTGGAGGGGACCCACCAGACCAGCCGTGCGTGCGTGCTTTAAGAAAATATTAGCAAATGAAAAGCACAGTAGGGCATGATGGCATATTCTAGTTCAGTAGCAAGCTCTTGGCTTCAAATATAACCCACCTAAACCATCCCTTTTTTTTTACTAATCCCGTACACCCACCAACCTCTTTCTGCATTAATCTTCTTTTCTTCTCTTTTCTTTTTCTTCTTTTTCTTTTCATAATTTTTTATGGTGAATCTTTTTCTTTTCATAATGGAACTCGGTTAGAGACCCTATTTCATTGTCTAATAGAATTATTAATAATCTCTAAATTACCTAGTTACTGCTTAATTACTCTACTTTTTTTACTTTTCTAACAGAATTTGAGGTTAGGGGCATTCTTGCCAAACTATTATAAATTATTGATAATCACATTAATTTTATAGTATTAATTTCAGAAATTTTGATCCAATATTAATTACTAGAATCAACCAAACAATTAAAATCAATTTTTTTTTTCATTCATCCTGTTCGTCAATGGTTCTCCTTTCAATTCTTTCAATTTTGATTATATTCCTATTTCCAATCCATTTCAACCAAACATATTAACCTAATAATCCTATAATCTAGCATTATATTCATGGGCCACAAATATCTATAAGTATGGGTAGTAAAAGGGCATTCCTCGTTTATATAATTCAACCACCACCACTTCCTCTCATAATTATAAAAGAAAAAGTAAAAGTACTTTAGACTATAATTTGTACAAACATGCTTACTCTTGTATTAGTGAACTTTTGGCAAGTTTTTCACTGAATATGAATTCAGTACCTTCCCTTCCAAGTCTCTATTACCTAAAGTAACTCAAAAATTACAATAAATGTGACAACTACCTAAAGCAAATGCTAGCAGACAAACTGTCCTGCTCATTAAAACCTTTCAAAAGGAATAGCAATCAAGAACCTTATATTCAAACCAGATTACTTTTTGACCCTCTTTTAAAAGAAATAGCAAAATCCGTATTGAATCTACAAGGCATTCAAAACCAAAGCCTTTGCTACCTACTATACTACTCTAGAAAAGTTGTAAAGTAAAGGAAAAGCAAAACAGTAACATTAGATCTTACATATAAAAACTTGACTTGCAATGACAAAAGGGATACAAAGTTCAATGAGAACAAAATAGATAGATCAAAATACCAAGC
>QANX01007708.1:3730-20218 GCA_003254975.1 Ochetophila trinervis
ATATATATATATATATATTTATCAACTCAAATGTTATATGCATGTAAACATTGTTAAATTAAATTAAATTACAGACTAATTAATTTTTGGACTTATTTATCCAACAAACTTCGAAACTCAAGACCCACACTATTTTTTCCTAGAAGTGAATCATAAAACCAAGCAGCTCTTAGGTAAGGGTCAACAACACGTAACATCCAATAGAAACTAAAGAAGAATAAACACTATGAAATTACAATTGCATATATGTAATTAATAAAACTCAAATAATAGTTAACATCATAAATGTACGTACCCTACCCATTATGCAAACAAAACCATAGTTTACCATTTTCTACATCTTTCCATCTCAGCAAGATATTTGATTCTCACTCATCAGGATTTTGTCTATTTATAGTTGAAATATCTTCAAGATATGTAGAATAATATTTTCCTATTTGTACACCCATCAATCTAGTGCCTACATAGTCAAATTAATTATAAGCAAAATAATTATTTTTTGAAAAAGTCCATATTAATATAACAACTAATTGAGTGCAATAAAATTAGAGTTATGTACCTTATGTATACAAAAATGCAAAATGCACGACAATGACAAGTTTTGTATATAAAAAATATAAAAAATAATATAAAATCTTGAGGTCCTTTTTTATATGGACATCTATATTTCAAACTCCATGATTGGTGTGGTAAGCTGATCATCCAAACTGCATTAATTGCAGAATGGTCGAGGTGCCTTAACAACTTTTAGGAGTGCAGGGATAAGTATAGATTAGTCATCATTGTCAACATCAACATCATCAACATTGTATGCACACTCCAATACTGGAAGAGACCTACGAAATTTATGTGAGCTATTTGAACTGGTAACCAATTTTTTACCCTTAGAATTTTTTTTCTTCCTTTACTCTTACAAACAAAACAAATTGCATGTTAGTATGAAAAAATTTGTAAACACTAAATACATAAATGGATATATATCTCATCCTATGGTAAAATAACAAGACTTCGAGGCCATGCCATGAATATCAGTTCTGCATCACGTACATAAACCATAACAAATGTTGGTATAGGTAGCACAACAAAGAGATCAATCACTTCATCCATAGAGAATCTAACATTGTCTGGTGCCATGGAACACTATATTCTCTCTGGTCAAATTACATTTTCCACTATTTTTTTCATTGTCCCTTGTGCAAGGTCACATTTAATTTTATGAGTTTCAAACAAGTTAGGATATGTAATTAGTATCTCCTAAGAAAATTTGATTTGTAAGAAATGATTTAATTGTACACGTGCCTCTTGATGTGCAGGTGTAGGATCAATAAGTGGATCAGCAAAACAAGATAAAGCAGGGGGGTTGTTAGATTGGTAATATCATCGACCCTAGTGTTATGAGATCATGCCTCTTCTTGCTAAGCCTGAATACCACAGGCAATCACGAGATAACTAATTTTGTCTAGTACTTATTTCTTCCAAACAACATAGAGCAAACTTCTGAGTACAAGTTCTAACTTTTTAATCCTAGCATTTTGGGTTTCGATATTGTCATCTACATTAGATTCTTTCTTATTTCTGATGTGCTTCACCATTGCATTTAGAAATAATTTTTCACCGTGGAGTCTTTTTCTTTTCCTCTAAGCCGTCCAACATACTCATCGGTTCCAAAGGCTTGTGTTAGTATATCATTCGAAAGAGAGATATCAATCACGCTTTCAGTGGTATTCTTTTTCAGGGCATTCTATAAATTTAAATTCTATATTAGACTATTACATATAATATATATAAATCATATATATACATAAAGTATTTGTAAATACTCACAATGGTTTTTACAATGGACTCAACTTCTACATTGTTTAATTTTCTATCTTTCTTTGTCCCCATATCCAAAGGTCTTCACGCTCTATTCTTCATGTGGTGGCTTTTTCGGTTTAGTGCATAATTAAAAATAAACTTTAATGAATTCTTCTAATTTTTTTAGGTTTTACTAAGGGTATTCGTGTATATATAATATATATACATAAGTATGTACCTTTTCGACATCTAATCGTGCATATCCCTTTGAATCAAGTATTTGCGGATATTTGTTTTTTTGTCTTTTTGCAGCACGATCTTCACCTAATTCGTAGAAAATTTTAAATACATACATTTAGACGTATATATAGATCAACATTGGCAACAGACATTTAAAATATTTATTTATCTTAAACTCTTTATCAAATCTTTGATTGAGAAATGTGTCCCAATGTTCTTACATAATGAAGTTGTATTTATGCGTGGGTGGATGCTTGAAGACCTCAAGAGTCATCAAGTACAGGTTCACATACTCACAATGTAACAAATGCTTAAATTTTCTTCACTTCCGTACACAATCTTCGAAGGTTATGTCCTTGCTCGGTCATCTTTACCAAAATAATCATACAAGATATTATCAATAAAAAAAATTAAATTAATTTCATAATATATTGACTAAATTATTAAATCAAAATAGAAGAATTAAAAATACATGAGATAAAATTTTATCCCATGTAGTGCACTCTTAAGGTTATCATTCAATGCAAGAGACACGTCTTTCAAACTTTTAATTAAAATTGGTACCATTGATTAGTTTAGGGAACCCTCAAAACTGTTCATTTGCATTGCGATATGGTTTAAAAGAGCTCCAACATATTTGTAATTAATCTTATTGTAATAGGTTCTTTTCCACTTGAAGCTTTTCTAAGACCTTCCATCATGGTAGTTCATTTACCTTTCTTTGGAGATATTTTGAACGCTAAGGCTGGTATCACCTGGGATAAAGGCTCATCATCAGGTTGGAAAGTGTTATAGTCAAATGGGTCCATTAATTTGCTTTACATTGTCAACAATGTCAATGATCATTCATATCAAATAGGTAGTCTACAAAAATTTATGCAGATCCTCCCCAATTTTATGAACATCCCAAAATTTACATAACCTGTTAAAACATTTTTAAATAGTTGATAATGAAACTAACACAACATTCATACACAATGCAACCAAAGCAAAAAAAAAAAATGAAAATTATCAAATAGTGCATAATATTCAAAAATACAAAAATGGTCCTAAAGCATTGCCTATCACTACAAAAAAAATCGATGTTTTGTGACGGAAGCAAATTCGTCACAACGTATAGTATGTGTGACGGATTCGTCACACAATCCACCAACTGTGACGGTAACTAACCCGTCACAGTGCTTTTGCAATAGCCCCGACACAAATTCTCTTCAGTGACCGCTTATTGTTCATCGTCACAAAAAATGTAGTTTAAGTGACGCCAAAAATCCGTCACTTATATTCCAACCCATTGTAATTTTCTGGCGAGCCACCACCGGCAAGGATTAAGTGACGGATCCTCTTCCGTCACAATAACGACATTTGTGACAGTAGTGTGACGGATAACCGTCACTGTTACTTAATTGTGACGGCCAACTAACCGTGACAATTGTGCGGCTTAGTCACGACTTTGTGATGGATTCCTGTCACAATTGCACAACTGTGACTCTTTAACCGTCACTGTTACTTAATTGTGACGGCCAACTAACCGTGACAATTGTGCGGCTTAGTCACGACTTTGTGACGGATTCCCGTCACAGTTGCTCAACTGTGACCCTTTACTTTGTGTGGCCAACGACCCTCTTCTGTGACAACTGTGTGACGGGTTTCTGTCACTGATATATAATTGTCACGGTTAGCATACGTCATGTAAACATTGTTGTTGTGACGGTTTTGTGACGGTTTTCCATCACGGATATATAGTTGTCGCTGTTTTCTGGCGTCACTTATACATAGTTGTTGTGACGGTTTTGGGACGGTTCCCCGTCATGGATATATAATTGTCACAGTTCTCAGCCGTCCCTTATACATAGTTTTTGTGACGCGGTTGTGCCGATTTTCCGTCACATATAGGTTATTGTGACCGTCCATAATATTGTCTCTACTGCGAAGTTCAGTGATGGGTTTGTTGCTTTTTTTCCATCACACTATACCATTTGTGACGGAATCTATGTATAATGTTAGAAATACCAGGGACGGTTTCCACATTTTCCCTGTCCCTGTAGCTTAACAATCTCAAGCACTATATCATTATGAAATCTCAACCCCAATTGTATAATTAACATATTAAATTCATCACTAATAGATTGCATATAATTTATCAAGACACATTCATATGAATCCATGCTTCCACAATCACTTTTACTAATTACATACCATAATTCATTAACTATATACACAACATCGAACTTGTCCATCAGGTTGCACAAATTTTTCATTCAAGCACTTCCACCACGCTATTGCTTGAATAAAAAATTATGTCCTAACATTTGGATAACCCAAAAACAAAAATTCAGCTAACATATTTCTATGTAGTTGCTTTTTCACACTACTTAAACTTGTCACAGCATTCTCAAAATATACATAGCTGTTAAATGTCAAAACTAATATTCCCAACTTCAACATTTGATACATTTTGCATAACCTAGCAGCAATGTCTCATAAATAGAAGTCAGGAATCACCAAAACGGGCTTCTATGACATCAAAAACTGCATTGCGAATCTAGAAATACCCTGCACAAATAAGACACCCCTTTGGTTTTTTCTTCAATATTCAAAAATCGTTTACCCTATATCATTATGCTATCTCAATCCAAATTGGACGGCTAACATATTGTTTTCATCACTAACACATTGCATATAAGTCAGCTATACACATTCATATATAAACACTTCTTCCACAAGCACTTTTACTAATTACATACCATAATTCATTAAATATATACACAGCATCGAACTTTTCCATAATGTTGCACACACTTTTCATTCAAGCACTTCCACCCCACTAATCTTGAAGTAAAAATTCAGCTAAACTTTTGGAAAACCCAAAAAACAAAAAATCAGCAACCATATTAGCTAGCTAGTTGCATTTCGACACTACTTCAACATGTCACAGCATTCTCAAACTATATAATTACTATTACATGTCAAAACACATCTTCCCAACTTCAACATTTGATGTATATTCCACAACCTAGCAGCAATGTCTCACAAATATATTTACTTACTTCCACCACACTAAAGCTTGAAGTAAAAATTCATCTAAACAATTGGAATACCAAAAAAAACAAAAAATCAGCAACCATATTAGCTAGCTATTTGCATTTCGACACTACTTCAACATGTCACATCATTCTCAAACTATTAGAGCTGTTACATGTCAAAACACATATTCTCAACTTCAACATTTGATGTATATTCCACAACCTAGCAGCAATGTCTCACAAATATATTTACTTACTGCCACCACACTAAAGCTTGCAGTAAAAATTCATCTAAACATACCAAAAAAAACAAAAAATCAACAACCATATTAGCTAGCTAGTTGCATTTCGACACTACTTCAACATGCCACAGCATTCTCAAAATTTATGAGTACAGTTAAGTTATCAAAACACATCTTCCCAACTTCAACATTTGATATTTATTGCATAACATACAACCAATGTCTCACAGCTAGATTAATAGACTCACCACAATAATCAGTCTTCCTAAATATTCAGTAATAAACTTTTGTATAACCCAAAAATCAAAAATTCAAAGAAAATGACAACGTACCCAAATGACCCACTAAGTATCATGGCGGGGCTGACTATCCCAACCAAGTGGCATCGACTCAATATGGCCTTGCAATGATTTGAGTGTTGCCTCCATCTCAGCCATATGTGCTTCAAGCAATACGAATCTTTCCATGTGAATGAGGTGATAAAGAGACTAAATAAATTTGCGTAATGTACCTGGAAATAAAAGCCTAACTTGGAAACTTGAAGCCACAATGGTCTCATAGAGCTGTTGCACAAAACAAATGGTCATTAGAACATTGAAACTTATATTGTCGGAATAGCATAGGGGTTTCGTCAAATGTAGTACAGAACCAATAATGTATATGAACCAGCCCAATTCTAATCATCATGATAACCCGACTCAATATAACAAACTTAAGTAGATCGAATTTCATTATTAGAAAATTTTTTGGGCAATAAGAAAAATTGGGATTAGAAGTTCAATTCTAACAATTAGAATTTACTAATAAAAATAAAGTAGAAAATAATATTCAAAATAAACTTCTATTTGATGGTGCATAGTTCTAAACTTAAATTGTGCCAAATCCTACTTGATATAAAGTTTCTTCTTTTACTTTGACAAACACAAGATTTAAACACAAATTAAAATATGTACTCTCAAAAACCATATATATTCAGCAACCATATATATGTACCTCTCTTTCACTTATGTAAATGCTAGTTGCAAATAAGTAAGAATGCATTTTTATTAGCATAGAATTAGAATAACACAATTTAATATGAGTGCTTAAAAAGCGCATGGATTATATTGCATTGTCACATGTGTATTTTAAGAGTAAAAAATATTCACTTGCAAATAAATACATTTGACACATGCATGCACGACTGTATAAGTCAGCTATAAATGAAAGAATACAGTTAATAACAAAAATTGCAAACTCATTCCATGCGGCTCACAAGTCATTAATCATCTCCAATGGCAAACGCATTTTTACAAGAACTTTTTATGCTTGAAGGTCTACTTTTATCCCTCTACAAGCACACATTGTATATCAAACTGAAATATATATACATATGGAAAATATTATGAATAACAATATAGCGTAGCTAAGTATTTGACTTCCACATTCATTTTAAGTTAGTATAATTCCTTAAATTCAAGTTGCCAAACTAATTGGTGCGAAAGTGCTTATTCATTTGACGCCGGCTTATTTATTAAACTGGATATATGCCTCTAAAGACATCCTATAAAACAAATTTCATGATGTTATGTCATTCTATTGTTGGCATCGGAACTTCTTGTTTTTCATGTCACTTTCTATGAAGAGTTCACAATGGTTCAACGGAAGCTTGAAGTAAAAATTGAAAGGAAAGATAAATAAACTATATCAATTGAAAACTGAGTATTAGTTGGCGAGACATATATGAAATACATTTAATCATTACCTAAAACAAAATATACAAATATCACCACCTTGAAGGACAATTAAATTTCTTCAAATTATTTACAAATGGGTTGCAATATTTATTATCATACAACAATTTGAAACATTTCTTACAATAAAAATGTTTTTACCTTGTCATATATAATTACTTCAATCGTATATAATTCCTTTCAAGCAATTTGGTTTTTCACTTCCAATCTAAGCTAAAGTTAAAAGATGATACAACCAAATTTTATTGCTTTAGTTTTAGACACGAATTGTATAATATACATCTTAACACAAACAATATGCAAAACACTAATCTGATTTGGACAGTGACTTTATTAAGCTTTATCAAAAGAAAAGAAAAAGGAAAGGAAAAAATAAAAATTCATTACAAAGTGTTGCCTGATCAAATACATGGAAAGCATTAAAACCTTATCTATGGCCATCATTGAAGCAGTTAATTGCATTCTCAAATTAATGCAACTTACTCACAAACAACTTGGTAAAAGCAATAGGCTATTTCAATATTCTTGTGGAAAAACTATATATCTAAAGGATTAAAGATATATATATATATATATATAAACATAGTCCAGAAAAAAAAAATTCAGAATACTCTAAACCCTATATATTTCAAAGCCTCTGATTGCATTTTGGCATATTCAATCCTCAGTTTGCTTGTCTTCTTATACCATATTGCAGTGTATAAACTGAATAGAAACCCAACCATGAAATTCAAAAACAAGGGCCTCAAATACACATTTCGGTATTGGAGGAAAATCAATTGGAACAACACCATCAGACATCGAACACATCATTGACCAATGGGTTGCACAAATTTTCTACCCAGATATTCATGCAGGAAAACCCAAAATAAATAATCCAAATCACTAGCAAAAAATAAAAAAACCGCAGGCCTCACCGGTGGAAGAGAGGACGAGATCGACGGCGAATGATTCGGTGTTGTTGTGGGAAATGATCGGTGATCCTCCGCGGAGAGTACGCCGGAGCTGGAAGATGACAGAGTTGCTAGAGCTGCCGCCTGCCTCACATCAGTTTCCCCTCCAAGCCATCGGTATTTGAGATCTCTGTAGAATAGTCTTCAATGGCCGAACACAAGGGATTGCACAACTTGAGCTCAAAAATATGGAAAATAGTAGTTGTGACGACCCGGATCTAAAAAGCTAGAGTAAGTGTGGGCGGGTGCAAAGGGCACTGGCAGGCTACCTTACTGGCAGAGATCGGTGTCCAATCCCACATCGCCCGGGTGTGGAAGGGGGTCATGTGGTAATGGTTCAAATGTAAAGTAAGCACTCTCTTAACAACCAAGGCCTTTTCAGAGCATTTGGCTTCAGTGTTGGAAGAACTCGGGGGTTAAGCGTGCTCCAGTGGGACCATTCCTAGGATGGGTGACCCCCTGGGAAGTTTGACCAAAAACTCCATACCGTCTGAAGTGCGGTGGCTAAATTGGAGACAATATTGGTTGGAGAGAGTGTGTGGCGTTACAAATGGTATCAGAGCCTGTACCCGGCCGGAAATGTGCCAGCGAGGACGCTGGGCCCCAAAGGGGGGTGGATTGTGACGACCCGGATCTAAAAAGCTAGAGTAAGTGTGGGCGGGTGCAAAGGGCACTGGCAGGCTACCTTACTGGCATAGCCAGAGTAAGTGTGGGCGGGTACGAGGCACTGGCAGAGATCGGTGTCCAATCCCACATCGCCCGGGTGTGGAAGGGGGTCATGTGGTAATGGTTCAAATGTAAAGTAAGCACTCTCTTAACAACCAAGTTCTTTTCAAAGCGTTTGGCTTCAGTGTTGGAAGAACTCTGGGGTTAAGCGTGCTCCAGTGGGAGCATTCCTAGGATGGGTAACCCCCTGGGAAGTCTGACCAAAAACTCCATACCGTCTGAAGTGCGGTGGCTAAATTGGAGACAATATTGGTTGGAAAGAGAGTGTCGCGTTACAGTAGCAAAGTTACATTACTTAAAACGCAGCCGTTTGTTGGTCAAAGAAAATGCAAAGTCAAACAATATTTATGAAATGTCAGTAGTCAACCACCACATATCAAAAAAACATAGATGATCAGCAACATATCCGGTGACAAACAGTGTCACTTAAATGTTTATGGCAACTGTGACTGTTTTGTAGCCGTCACAAAAATGTTAATTATTTTTTTATTTTTTTCGGAAGTCAATTAGTGACGACATTTGTCATTTTACGTCACTAAATGCAAACAAAAATTCAAAATTTTGTTCCCGCGCAGCTGAATGTGTGACGGCCACATATTTGTCAAAATTAATGGAAAATGAATCTACAATTGTGACGGAAGTTGAAATTTCCGACACAGAAAACAATGTTTTGTGACGGGTACATTTCCATCACAAAGATTTCCGTCACAAAACATCGATTTTTTTTGTAGTGTATTATTTAAATTCTCAAATGACACTAATAGGTTGTATATTATTTAAATTTTCAAATAGGCCTAAAGCATTGCCTATTATTTAATTAAATAGTCCTAAAGCATCGCCTATTACAAATACGTTTTAAGCACTTTCAAGAAACATGTTATTCTAACCAAACATAACCAATTATCAACTAATTCCCTAAACCAAAACATATACACGACCAATATTTAATACATAATGTACGGCCAAACATAATACACAGCCAAGCATAGCCCCATTATCAACTAATTTCCTAAATCAATCACCAAAAAGAACTAATTTCAAGAAACAAAATATTAAAAGCCACTGCAAAGTCCAAATATCCAAAGAAACATCAATCGAATAAAAAAATAAAAACCATATACTCACAATATTAGCATCGATGATGGAGAAGAATATGAAGAGTTGTGACAGCGATGAAGAGATGAAGTGGAGTCGTGGCCAGCTCAAATTACCTAAACCACTTACCAAAGAATCAAAGTCTAACAACTAATAATACATCTCAAAGTTTAAATTAAAAAAAAAATAATAGTATGGACTCACAAAGCGGTGGCGGTGATAGAGGAGACAAAGTCACAATGATGGCAAAAACCAAGGGTATTAAGGATTGGGTTTTGATATAGTCCGAACAGGGGTATTGAGAGTTGAAGGTTGGGTTTTGAAGAAAATGGAAGATGAAAAATGGAAAAGGCAGCAGCAGCTAAGAAAGATTAGGGTTGGGTTTTGAAGATGGAATGAAAAAAGAATAAAATGAGGGTTGGATTTTGATGAAGAATAACCAGCAATGAAGGAGACGGAGTCGTGGCGATAAGAAACGTTTTGAGGAGGGTTTGGGTTTTGAAGATGGAATGGAAGATGAAGAAAATGAGGATTGGGTTTTGATAAAGACTAACCAGCAATGGAGGAGATGGAGTGGCGACGATAAAAAATGTTTTGAGGCTTGAGTTTTGATGTATGGCGGCTAACACGATCGTGATTTGATGTTTGGTCACTAAAACAATTGGGTATTGATAAAAATTTGGGTATGGGTGCAAGGCATTTTTAGTTTTTGCTTATGGTTTTAGGAAGAATATGAAGAGCAAATATGTGGGTATAAAAGGAAAAGCTAGAAAAAAATGAAAACTCAAAATATCCGCCTACAATTTCACCTTTTAGAGAGCTCGGTGTCGCCTTACATGTTTAATTTTAATTTTATTTTTAATTTGACTTTTTTATTTAATTTAGTTTTAAATTTAATCTAATTTGCAATAATTGGCGATGTAGAGCATCGCTAAAACCTACAATTAGTGACACAATGTGTCGTTAAAACTGTAGGAGAATATTGTTAATATTTAAAACTATATTTAACATTTAAAAAATTTAATTAATATAATTTTAAGTTTTAGTATTAGTTTTAGGTGGGTATTGTTAATTTTTGAACCAATTGAAAACCTTGTTATCGAAGGCAGTCCGAATTATTGAAACCCATTGAAAGTCTTATTATTATTATTATTATTATTATTATTATTATTATTATTATTATGTAAGGATGATTTGAAAGAAGAAATATCATATGTCTAACAAAACTCATTTTCCTACCATGTTGCATGTATTGAGCCAAAGTTTTTTAAATGCATACTGGACAAACATCACTGCATGACCAAACACGTTGCCATTAGTAGAAAAATCATTTAGTATTTATAGAAACACTGCCCTTAAAGTGAACTCTTCTCAACGATAATCATCAAACATTATAATACCTCTGTCTCTTCAAGTTTTCAATTAACAACTCCAAGTATACATCAATATAGTTGCCGGGTTGTTTAGGTCTAAAAATTAGAAGAGTTAACATCATAGATTTCTGCTTCATACATAACTAAGGAGGAAAATTATACACAATTGTGATCACAGACCAAACAGCACACAGTACTACAAACTATGTGGATTCATTCCATCAGCTACAATACCAAGTCTAAAATTTTTATAATCTATTGCAAAGTCTGTCAAGAAAATGGTCAACCAATTTTCAAGCTAGAGAATCATATGGGAGTTGCATTTTTCCCGTTACAATATTTCTCTTATTTGCATGCTATGTCAAATTCTTAGCAATTTTAACACTATAGAATATTCTTCTAAAACTTGGAATATGTGGAAAGTACCAAAAAACCTTAGATGGCGTTTTGGTAACAGTTTTGTCTTCACCAATTTTTT
Source organism: Ochetophila trinervis (assembly GCA_003254975.1). Lineage (NCBI taxonomy): Eukaryota > Viridiplantae > Streptophyta > Magnoliopsida > Rosales > Rhamnaceae > Ochetophila > Ochetophila trinervis. The sequence continues at coordinate 15,391 of QANX01007708.1, forward strand.
ACCTAGATGATTCACATTTAAGACATCAACTTAGATCTACATATTGCTTTCTAAACAAAATGCAATTTTTAAGGCATGCGTGTATCTTCTCACACTTCATGCCTAGTGCATTCAGAGTCTTTTTAACATTGTAAATGGATGTTGTAAAAACAGTATTACATGGTAGCATCTCAGATAACAACTTTAACAATGCATCAAAATCCTTGTCATAATATCCATATTTTCATTTCAAGTCATACAATTTGACCACAACTGATAACTTGGTAAAATTGGTGCTTCTTGGGTATAAAAGTTCATCTGCATCCTACAACAAACAAGAAAATTCATTAGGATTATTAGGAATATTGTTATCAAAATTATCAAAGGCGACACAGATTATTTCTATTGTTATATGTAATATCTTTCTCATTACCACTATCATCTTCATTCAATTCTACATCTGCATTATCAAATTGTGAATATGTCCCAACACTAGCAGATTCACAATATTCACCATGTAAAAATCATATTCGGTAATTTCTATCAAATCAATTGCAATATATATGACATTTTATGTCTTTAAGATAATGTAGTGTCATATTTCCACATTTTATGCAATGACACCTAATAACATTACAATCACCTATATTTTTCACAATAAACTCTAAACATTCATTTACACCTTTGGCGAATTAATTTGATCTTCTATATGAATATATCAACGACTAATTCATTTCGCAGTCCTATTAGTTAATGCAATAATTCAATTATATTGCATATATATATATATAAAGTAAACACAAAACAAAATAAAAAAACACATTTATGAATAACATAGTAGAATTAATGCATGATAAAGTTTTTTATTTCAGCTTGGACTGATGATTCCTCGGATAAAAATGATAAAAACAAGGAATATGAAATAGAAATAAAAGAAAGTTACAAAATATAGTAAAATAAACAAATTAAGATAAAAGAATGGTAAAATTACATAGAATAGTTGTTTGCAACATGTGGGAAAATTTATTGTAGGTTAATTAATGTAGTTGAGTATGTGAAGGAATGTTAATTAGTAATAGGAAATATAAATGATAATTGAAATAATATAATGAAAACTAAAAATTTTTTTAAGTTAAATTAAATTATTAATTTAGATAAATAATTTCAATTATTAATTTAGAAAGCTAATGTAATTTTAAAAAATTAAATTTTATGAAAATAAATATTTAGTTTTACCAAATTTAAATAAATTAAAAAATATAAATTAAAAAATAAAAGCTAAATAACAAACAGGACGAATAGCGTCGCATTATTTACTTTTAGTGATGCACAAAATCACTAAATTGTTTATGAAATTAATATTTATTTTATCAATTTTAAATTAAAACAAAACATAAATTAAAAAAAAATATATATATATATATATATAGTGATGCACAACGTCGCAAAGCAAAAAAGTTGATATTTCCTACCTGGCAATGCTATTTATAGACAGTAGTGTTTTTTTTAAATTGATTTATTTAGTTAATTTTTTTTTAATTTAGCAATCTAATTTAAATTAAAATAAAATATAAATTAAAAAAAAAAAGTTGAATGACAAACAATGACAAATAGTGTGATGCACGGTGTGCTAAATGCATAACAAATAATCTCAGAGGCGCACATGTTTAATTTTTTATCGGTAGATGGAAATGTGCAACTGAGAAGATGATAGCGACCTTTATCCTAGTCAAAATCGGTTTAGTTGCCGGAGTAGCATCCAAAACCAAGATCATTTGATGAGGACTTGTATATAGTGTGCTAAGAAGGAAATCATTGATCTTGAGGTACATGAACAACCTAAGGCACAAGGTTTGACAATTTATAGTGGGTCGAACAAACCAAAGACAATCATGATCAAAATATTTCTTTCTTTTTATCTATCTTGAATGAATACCAGCTGAACACCTAAAAGATAGTCACCACCAAAGAACAAGCACCAATTGACATTCACTCAAGATAGAAGGCAAAAAAGAGATGAAATGGATAGAAAACACAACATGCATAATGAAGAATGGGTTGTGGAATAGATGAGAAAATGTTATAAATAGATGTGAAATGGTAGGTGACTAGATAATAAATGGTTTTGAAAACCACGGTTTTCAAATTACAAGGAGCAATGATAGGTGACCAAAACTGTACATTTGTCGCTAGCGGTGTAAAAAACCCGACAACCTAACCCAACCAGACCTATCCAACCCAAACCAACCAAATCCATTGAAAAAACTGAATATTTGGGTTGGATTGGAGTTAGTCTAACTCGGTATCATCGGGTCAGGTATCAGGTTAGATAATATAAAACCCGTTAGACCCGACCCGACATGTATTAGGAAAAAAAACTGATTTTGCCTTAATTGACTAAAACATAAAATTTAATATTGATTTTTGGCCGCCCCCACTCCTCTGACCCTCTCAAGTCAGCTGCCTGCCCCTTTCAAGCCATCTCTTTCTCTTTCTCTCCCCCCTCTCTGCATGGCTGCCTCGCCCCCCTCTTAGATCAGTTGCTCCACCCCCTCTCCAGCCATCTCTTTCTCTTTTTCTCCCCTTTTCTACAAGGCTACCTCGCCCCTCCTCTGCAGGGCTGCACCGATGACCCGCTCAGCTCCAGACAACTCATGTCTTCCTTGCCTTCCTTGCCACCGCCTCTCTCTCGAGTCCACGACTTCACTTCTCCTCTCGTCGGTAAATCAAAAAATTCATTTTTATAAATATGAAATGCAATGGAAAAGTTGTTTGATTGAATACTCTGTTTTTGTTTATACAATGTTTTGCTAATATGTTGTTTTCACATAATGCTTTCTTGCTTTGCTAATTTGATGTTTTAAGCTTTGCTTTGAAATGCAATGGAAAAGCTCCTGTGTATTAAGTTTGATTGAATACTCTATTTTTGTTTATACAATGCTTTCTTGCTTTGGTAATATGTTATTTTCCTAGAAAAGCACTGGACTTTTTTCAATCTATTTTAAATCGGTCACAGAGGAAACTGTGATAATTTGGTATCCTAGCTGGCCTATGTTCAAGGATATAATTTCTTCAAGTACTTATTTATAATATTTAATATTTTCTTTTTTGTTTGATGAATGAATTTATTGGGAGTTTATTGAGCTTGTGCACACTTTATACTATTTTATGATTTAATGTTTTTAAATTTTTTTAAACTTAATGTTTTAGATGGATGAATTTGAAGTTCAATCAAGCACACTTACAACATCTACTCCGGATTGTTTGTTATAATTTGATGTCAAAATTTGAGACATTATTTTTTATCTTCTATTGCTTATGGATTGTTTGTTATAATTTGATCTTAATTTATTTTTATTGTTAATTTGACATTGATTGTTTTAATTTGAGACAATTTATTTTTTTAATTTTAGTAGGATATAGATTGTAATTTGTATTTTTAATTTTGTAAAGAGTTTTTGTAGTTTATTTTTGAAAAAATAAAGAGGAATGGAGTCAAGTTATTGATTAAAATTCAATTTATTAAAAAATTAATTGTGAAAAAATTAAAGATGAACTAACCCAATCAACCCAACCCGCACTCTATAGGTTAGGTTGGGTTAAAATCTAAAAAACCCGAGCTCTATGGGTTATGTTGAATTTTTTTAAAAGAAAATTTCACCAGAGATACATAAACTATATCGGATGTGAAAAGTGGATACCTTAACTTTTTTTTTTGTGCATTCCAATACCTGAACTCGCTAAAGTGTATCACCATTGATACCTATATCCATTTCCATCCAAAAATACAAATTAACCTCATGTGTAAGTAATGTGCAGGGGCAAATATTATCTTTTTACCCTTCTAAAATTCCATATTTATCTCCTCTTTCTCTCTCCTCCCTCTTTCTTTCTTCTCTCTCCTAAAAAACCGATAACAACAATTTAAAAAAAAAAGTATATAAACCTCAAGCATCATACTTCAAATCGGACCGCCAGAGCTTCCCCCGCCGCCTGCACTTCTCCGCCTCACCCAGCTCTCTCATGACCAAGTCCTCTGCCTCCCCTATTATCTCTCTCCTAAAAAAGAGGGAAACCAAATACAATTTTTTTTTTTTTAAAAAAGGCATATATTTTCTCTATGCAATTTGTATTTTAGACTAAATTTATATTATTATATATTGTAATTTATTTTTTGGTTGAAAATGGTAGAAAGTTGCATGATTAAATTGGCAAAATGCTCATAAATGGCACAAAAATTATCTTATACCCGTGCATTATGTAATTTGAGTTGGGTATGAAATTTCAGTAGATATTGCACCAAATTGATTCATGGGCTTCATTGGGAACGAAAAGACAAAGCCAACGAGATAAATTTTATCGGAAATGGTGGTCGAAATCATAAGATTCCGACGGGTCAAACAGGTCGACCCGCAACCCGTCTCAAGGTTGGGAACGACCCAAAACAGTGCCATTTTTTATTAGTTTGATAATAAAAAATAATAATAATACTAATAAAAAACAGTGCCTTTTTGGATCATCTCCAACCTTGAGACGGATTGCGGGTTGACCCATTTGACTGAACCGGGTCATGCGACCAGGTGTTTGACTTATCAGAATCTTATGATTTCGGCCACCATTTTCGGTAAAATTGATCCCGTTGTCTTCATCTTTTCGTTTCTGATGAAGCCTATGGATTAATTTTATGCAATATCCACTGAAATTTCATACTTAACTCAAATTACATAATGCACGGGTATAAGATCCTTTTTGTGCCATTTATGAGCATTTTGCCAATTTAATCATGCAATTTTCTACATTTCAACTAAAAAGCAAATTACAATATATAATAATATATTATTATTATATA
>QANX01007709.1:0-74367 GCA_003254975.1 Ochetophila trinervis
GCTCACACAAAAAGTCAACTCCGAGCCCACTAAAAGTCAAACAGGTCAAACTTGAAAATTTTATTATTTTTCTCGAAACGGGATGTTACATCAGGGATGTTATTTCTTACCTCCTCATTTAGTTTTGTTTGTTTTATTGTACATTGAGGGCAATATAAGCTTTAAGTGTGAGGGCATCATTATATATTTAGTTTTATTTTTGTTGCTTTGTTAGGTTAGTTACTTATTTTTATTATTATGTTATTTTTTGTCTTAATTTATTTATTTTTGTTTGTTTTTGGACTGAGATTTGTGACTGCCTTTGCTTTAGTTATCGCTGTTAATCACTATGAATTATGCTAATTTCAATATTATGGATAGAGATTTAGATACAATGAAGCGAATAGCATGGCTAGTTAAGTGAGTTTAACAATCTGAAGTCTGCTTTGGTGATCGTTGAAATTAGGTAAAATGAAAGCTAATTTCGGCAATGTCATACTTAAGTGAGCTTTTGAGCCTTTAATTTGAAGTAATTATTTCCTTCAATCATTTTTGTGAGTGGTTTTCGTGTTTGAGTTTGTATCTTTAGAACTTGCTTTGACATAGTTATTGAGATCACAGTGCTGCATTTTTGCATTAGAATGATGAAGGCAATTTTTTATTGTTTTAGCCATTTAGCCTAAAAAAGCCGACCTTTTACACTTATCATGGTTTAACCCCTTTGCGCTTTTATGACTTTTTTTTCTTTGTTCTTTAGCCTACATTACAAGCCTTTGACTTAATTTTTGACTACTTTTTCCTATCCTAAGTCTAATTGAGCATTTGAAATGTGTAATGGTGAGTTTTGTAAGTTGTTGAAACAAAAAGATCGTTGTGATTAAGTGCGGGGGTGACTTTATTTATGATGGTTGGTCTGAGTAGATGGTGTTAATTGGTTAAAGCAGAATCTTTAAAGTTCTCATGTTTTGATGATGTTGAAAAAAAAAAAGAAAAAAAGAAAAAAAAAACAATAGTTGAAAGAATTTGTGAAAAGAAAAAAAAAACGAAGAGAAAAGAAAAAAAAATGAATGTTTTGTTTTTGTATCAAAGCATGAGAAGTGGGCTAATTATGATGAGTTTAGAGGAGAAAGAAAATACTTTGGAATTGTTGAGTACTTGCAGTATCATATTTTGAATGCTCATTTGGACTTTAGATGTCAGCCTTTTGCTTCCTTATGTTTTTCTTTCTCTGACATACATTTACCTAAGCTACAATATAACCTTTTGGAAGACCTTCAGATTTTTGCTAAGTGTATGTTGTGTGGTGGAGATTAGATTGATAAGCAAGCTTATGATAGAACGAGCTTTTTCATTGAATTCGAGTGAATAGTTCCAACCATTTAAACACTTGAGTGATTAGAGAGGAATTCATGAGTTGATTGCCAAATTAGTTTAAATTGAGCTTAGTTGCGGTGATTGTTAGTAAGGTTGAAGATTGTTGGATTCATTTAGTTTTGATATGCTAATTGTTAAGTTGAGTATGTCTCTGTTTATAATATTAGAGTGCTTAATTGATTTGAAAAATGTTTTTGATTTTACGATTTACCCGAGACGTGCAAAGCTTAAGTGTGGGGTATTTGATAGATCACAATTTATATTTGTTTTATATACCTTGATACGTAAATTAAGTATGTTTTATTCATTTAGAATAGATTAATATGTGTTTTTCTATATTTTAGGTGATTTTGACATCAAGGAAGAGAATTTGAAGAAAAATGGCAAAACTGTAATTAAAAGCATGCAGACATATGAGCCTAGGCTCTAACCCAGGCGCCTGGCGTGATTTCAGCTGCTATGAGGAAGCGAGACAGAGCAGCCCAAGAGCGTTTCCAGGCGCAGAGCCTAGGCGCCTTGGCTGGCTCGATTTTGGTCCGCTTAGGCTCGTTTTTATGTGTTTTCTAGCCCTAGGTTTTTAGTTTAAATAGGTTTAAGTTATCTTGTAATAGGGTAGCCATTTTTAGAGCAAAAACAACAAAGAATTGAGATTTCTAACAATTATGAGTAGCTAAATCTCTCTCTTGGGTAGGAGTATTATTCATTACTAAAGTACAAGGTGTGAGACTTGGTTTATAAAATTTAATTCAAGTTTAATTATTCAATTTGTGTTCTTCCAATTTATTTGTTTATTATTCAATTCTCTTGTGATTATAATTTGGATCCGTTATTATTATTTGTGGATTGGGTATTCGCTAATTAGGAATTCAATCGTATTGAATGTTCTATGTTTAGTAGCACTTTGATTTTAATAATTACATGCTAAGCTTTTGTTAATTTCTTAGGAGAATGCATAATAGATTAAAGTTTTAAAATGTTTGTAGGACTTGTTTATTGTTGGTTGGTATTGTTCTTAATGCTGTTATGATTTGATGTAGATCACGTTGGTTTAGATATTTCAGAATTAGGATTAATTTATAATCGTATCTAAATTAATTAATTGTGAGAGTTAGAATAAAATTGGCCCTGCCATTTTATTCAATCCAACATTGAATGATTATTTTTGGATATATTTTTGTCTGTGATCACTTGTTCTTTAGTAATTGAAGATACTCTGACCCAAGGTTTTCTCCAATTGTTATTTTCAATATTTATTAATTTGTTGGCTTTAGTATTTGAATTTGCCAACATAAAATCCCCCTTTGATCATTTTAATTTTACTTTAATTGGAATAGAAACAATTGATTATCAGTCTCTGTGGAATCGACCTGAACTTGCTACTACAGTAGTGTTTAAATTCAGTAATTAATTTTGGTGTTTACGACACACATCAGTAGTCCACTGGATTTGTTTTCAATCCATCTCAAAGCGAACATCCCGCAATCCCCACTACATGAAAACCACATAATTAACAAACATACACAACATACAGAAACATGAAGACTTGTATTAACGATTTTAAATAACAACCCGCGTACAATGTACCTCACTGATTGCTGGGCAAATGTGTCATCCATCCTTCTAATCGTATATAGCTCTAAACTGTCTGTGATTTTCCATTGGTGTTTGTAAATTTCAAAAACATGCAATATTTTTTGTATCAAATGGCATATGCATGTGGTATTTTCCTCATGGAAATGAGATGTTGTATTCTTCACAGATAGATCATACAGGTCTACATGCTTCTTAGTTATGTGACGTGTGCAACAAGCTAGTGTTAGTTGCCATTGTTAACTGGCATTAGCAACTACAATTTTTGTTTTCATGTTAGTTAGTAAACACAATGTGCATGCCACAGGGATAGCTATAAGTTTTCGACAGTATCAATTAATAAAATACAAAAACATTATTACATAGTCACATGTCCACCATGGTCGACCATATATAGGATATTCACCCTTGAATGCCTGATAAAATATGCTGGCAGCCTTATTCTCCAACAGTGAATTGATTTTATCTTTGTGGCGTATAAACATAGCTTTCTGCAAATAGAGGAGAAAATATGATTAGTAGGACTGTACGATGGTTTTTTGGACACAAATTTCTTAAGCGGTGAAAGACAGTACACAACTCACCCACAGCATGCAATCCAAAATTGTACAAAGATCTGAAAATGCCTCTGAGGGCATGTACATCCTCTTTTTGATGTGGAATAAGCATGTGTCAATGTGCTGCATGTCCACAGTTACATCAAAATGCTTATGAATTTAAATTAACCACTTTGACCAATTTTGTTAAATATAATATATTAAGAATGGCATGAAACTCATGTGAGGTTGAAGCGAACCTCCAAGCCCTAACATTCCATCAAAGAAGGTCCTTGGGACTTTACCATATTCTATATCAGCTGTTTTCATTAGCTTGCTTGTCAAGTACCAATCACGGAAGAAAACGAGCTCCTCATCTATAGGCTTGGACATCGGGTTCCATTTCTTAGTTGGTTTCCGATGTGCCCCTAGATCCACCCATGGACTCTTTGTAACATCAGATGGTTTGTATTCGAGTCCTACTCGAATGACGAGCCCTATAAACTGCCCCAAGTCCTTGACATCATTGGTTGCTTAAATCTAAAATGGCATGCATTCTTCCTGCTTATGCAGCGTGGTGACTGTGGTTGGCATCGACATGTCATGATCCTCGATCGTATCACCCCCTTGCGACTGCAACACCAAAGAAGGTTGATTGACGGGCAGCGGAGTCTCAAATTGCCACGACCGATCATCTTTGATCGCAGCAAGTAAACCTCGAGGCACCACATCGAATTTTGGATTATGCTGAGATTCATCCACACCCTTCGATGTATCATGCGTTGGTGGTGGTGTAGGATCACGAGGTGATAGCGTTACCCTTGGCATCACCTGTGACACATAAAAGACAATTTAAGAAAAAAAATTATGTTAATACTTGAAGCGTAAACATTTTTAGGGAAAAGTACCTGATTGCTTAGTTTTTCAAGTATAGCATTAAGCTTGCTATTTATGTCGTTCATCTGACCTTGTATTGTCTCAATGCAGCTACTGAATACATCTTGACGCTGTTCAATCGCTGATTGGTGGCAGTCAACATTTTGATCCACCCTGTCAAGTCGTGCAAAGATTGTTTCCATCTACCACATGACCCCGACAAAATAAAAATTTGTCAACTCACCCTTCACCTGCAATAAATCACCAATAAAATTGAGTTTGTGTTTAGGGTTTTCCAAGACTTACCATGTTGTCATTGTGGTTGTCGGTTGATGGGTGTTATTGCACATTGGCTGCATGTGTAGAAGGTGCTGCTGCATTCTCCCATGGACACAATGTCCAATGCACTTCAAGCTGCACCTAAAATGAATAATAACATGGTTAATGGATGTGGAGTTTATGAACACTATATGGGCATTCAAATATTGTGTTAAATGAACCTTACATTTTTCTTATCAAATATTGCGTATTTAAGGCCTTCGTAAGTCGGGTGGCTCGTTTCCTTGCACCCCTAAAGACGAGGCACTGATTGGGAAATCTTACATGCAATACCGTCGTCTTCTAGCTTGGGGATACTCTCATAAGCCCACATATACAACATTAGCCAAATATTAAGAGTAAATATTTACAGCAACGTTAGATATAGTGGTAAGTATAAACCGGATCCAATTGATATATAATATATATATGATTATGTATATAAGTATATACGGGCGTACCGAAACACGCTAGGTCAGAGTATTTCACCTGAAATGCTAGAAGGAATCATTTTACGTCGTGGCTGCCAGAAGCATTTTGCACTTCCCCTGAAGGTGGCGGGGTGAAGAACCCATGCAGTGCTTTAACAGTCTCATTGTACAAAAATGTCCCCCATGGATAGCTATTGAATTTATCTAAATCTTTGACGAGTATAGCAAATTTGTGAGGAATTAAAGTCTTATGCGGCACGCCTAAAAGTCTCCAATTCAGTAAATATAGTAGCGCCATCTTCAAAGCATCCATTGTTTCCATACCAAACTTTGCAGCCTCAAAACATTTATGCTACTGCTCAATCTTGATGGACCTCGAGTTGTCTACGTACTTCTCTCGTATTGTACGTGATGCGATGGTTCGTATTTCGTCATTGTGGTCCACAATGTAGGCGTTGCACCGTAACCCTATGACTAGGGCAAAATCTCTCTCTGCGAACCGCACATCGGTTCTGCAAATGTTGAACTCGAGTACCTCCATGTCATCTGACTCCACATTTTTTAGCCCTAAGTGGTGTATTAATTGGCCTTGGTGCATGATATTCTGCATATCAATGAAGTGGCTGAAACATGTTTTGGCAAACTCTTGCAGCTGCACAACTGTAAGCTTGCTCTTTATCTTTTCAATAGCCTAGAACGTTTGAGCATATGATGACAAATTTGTGTAATGTACTCTATGAAGTGTGAGTGTACAAGAAATTGGATCAAATTGATCCACCAGCCACGACACCAGCTGCTTATTTATCCCACACATTTTCTGACTTATGAAAGAACCGAAGCCTAATTCATTTATTGCCTTCTTTTGAGCTTCGCTGAAAGCTTATGCAATGCTCCATACTATTTCTGGAGTACATCTACTAATGAGACTCGTTTTCCTCTCAACCCAGACCCTTTCGTATTTTGCTTTCTCTTCAAGATCAAAGTTTTTCCATTTCGTAGCCAATTCTTTCATAAACTAAACATAGAAAAACCTCAGCATTATATTTTTTTTCTCTCATGTAACTACTACTCACAGACAATAAATTATTCTCCTTACATCTGCATTAACTTTAAATTCACGATTTTTCTTGCGGAGTTCAACCTCACTGTTACTACAACCAAATAAATTATAACAAAATATAAATTTACAGTTAGTAATACCTTTTTTATCCAAAAGGAAACCCTAAAATTACTTTATCTATCAAACAATTTGAAATAAGTACTCACTAATAATTAAACCATCCATTCGCATATCATTTTTTTGAATGGATATTATCTTTCCCTGATCCTGATGTTGTTTCATCATAAATATCATGTGCACACGGAATAAGTTATACAACAATATTTCATACAAGAAGGGAAATTTGAAACAACGAGGTAAAACTGTAAAACATATATAAAATATACTAGTGCGAGGTACCCGTGTACAACACGGGGTTTATCTGTAATGGGTCTTCATGAAATGAACCCAGGTTATCCCCAGGTTTCCTACGTCCCATGTGTGGGACAAATGGCAATGACGCCAAATTTCTGCTTGCATTTTCCCCCGTCTACCTGAGCGGGGTACCCCGTCGTGCACAAGGGGTAAAGCTTGAATGGATCTTTAAGAAAGTACCCCAGTTAATCCCCAAGGCCCCCGCATACAATATACGGGACATATGGTAGTAACACCAAACATGCTCTTGTCTTTGCCCCCATACTAATATGCGGGGTGCCCCGTTATACACACGGGGTAACGGGGTAAAAGGCTTCATCCCTTAGTTATAATTGTACCTCGCTGTATCCACGGGGCTACCATATACCCTGTACGGGGTAAAAGGCAGAGACACTAAATGATGTTTTGCCTTTTACCCCATATTTATATGCAGGATAACCCATGTAAAGAGAGGGGTAACTCTTTAAAATCTACCTAACATCTATGCATACCATATACCAAACTTTCTACATTGCCCATCTCTAAACAGCAACAACTAAACATATTCCATCCACATTTAACCCTTTACAATACAAACACCATTGTATGGCATCGAAATAAACCCATGAACACTCAATGTACTTAAAATTACAAATACAATCACACATTATCATCATATTTACAATATATTGCGGCTGAGATTTGAGTATGATAAACAGCTTTGCCTACCTATTATGCATTATAAAATCACAAACTATCAATTATTATTTCATCAAGCACTTATGAAATAATAAAAATTTACATGCTTTTTAGTCAAATTGGAATATTGACTTAACTTCTTCAGTGCAAACTTGTAACAATTAAACACAAAATTCCCCTAAAAGGAAAAAAATTTGAACCAAACCCCAACCAGCGGACAAGAGAAGGGGAGGGGAGAATAGAAAAAACAAATTTTAAAAAAAAATTCATGATGAACAGGGTGAAAGAAACGGGAGAAGAGAAAAAATTTAACAAAAAAGAGAACAAAATAATATAGATGAAACCGTCACAGAACTCGCAAAATATTAGGGTTTTTTTTTTTTAAGATGAAATGTCTGGTCCGGCTGGTTGTGGAGCAAATGGAAGACTAGAAAAAAAAAATATTTCAAGACAACTTTGGAGGCTTACCGTTAGAAGAAGATGGAAGAAGTTGAAGTTTTTTTTCCTTCGCCACTAACTCTGCTTGTTTAGAACAGGGGAGAAGACAGTGTTTAACTTTGAAAGGGGAAGAAGCTTTGATGCGCGAGATGGGGAAGAAGAGGGAGAAAACAAAAAAAGGAAGTTTGTGACGACCCGGATCTAAAAAGCTAGAGTAAGTGTGGGCGGGTGCAAAAGGCACTGGCAGGCTACCTTACTGGCATAGCCAGAGTAAGTGTGGGCGGGTGCGAGGCACTGGCAGGCTACCTTACTGGCAGAGATCGGTGTCCAATCCCACATTGCCCGGGTGTGGAAAGAGGGTCATGTGGTAATGGTTCAAATGTAAAGTAAGCACTCTCTTAATAACCAAGGCCTTTTCAGAGCGTTTGGCTCCAGAGTTGGAAGAACTCTGGGATTAAGCGTGCTCCAGTGGGAGCATTCCTAGGATGGGTGACCCCCTGGGAAGTCTGACCAAAAACTCCATACCGTCTGAAGTGCGGTGGCTAAATTGGAGACAATATTGGTTGGAGAGAGAGTGTGGTGTTACACAGTTAATTTTTTTGTGACCGGTTACATAAGTTACAAGTCAAAAGTATTTAATGCAACCATTGAAGGGTTGCACTCTAGAATTGTCCTGTAAAACAATAAGTATTTCCAAAAAAAGTGAAGTAAAAGACAAAGGAAAAAGATGTGCTCTGTTTGACATAGCTTTAGCTTTTACTTTTGTTTATCTTCAGTTTTTTTAAAAGTGTTTTTTGGAGAAGCTATTCTTCATTGACTTTGGTTAAAAGGGATTGTGAAGACCATAAGCACTTTCAAAAAAATATGCAAAGACATTTATAAGCAATTTTTGAACTTTAAAAAGTGCTTTTAACTTTTCAGAATCTATGTCAAATAGAACCATAGTGTTGTTTGGTTGAGACTTAATGGGAAAGTGAAATTCAAGATTCTCATAGAAGATGAAAGGTTTAAGGGAGAAGAGAATAGTAGAAATAGTTTTATCAAGAAAGAGAAAAAGTGAATTAAGAGGTAAGAGAAACAAAAATTGAAAGGAAAAGAGAATTTTCTTAGTAACAATTTTTATTTTAATAAAATAAAAATATTTTTATTTTATAATATATATAGGGCTATTACACAAAAAAGAAGCAAATGAAAAGGATGGGATAAATAAATCTATAGCAATTTCACAGTAGGGTAATGATTTCAAATAGAAAAACTTTATTTCAGCATTAATTTATTGAAATGAAACTTGGGATGAGATGTAAACGTACATAGTTTGATACAATAATTAGGATTACTATGGAGTAGAGAAAAGCAGTACTAGATGAGGGGAAACTTTCAAGTGAACTCTCTTAAAGTGAACTTTTTTGGAGACCTACTTCATTGAATGACATGTGGCAATTTCGGTTTTGAAAAGAAAAGAAAAACAGGTATAACGGGTTGCAAAAGGGGGAAAATGGAGGGAAAATATGATCTAGATGGGAAAAGATTGTATAGCCAAGAAACTGCCACGTGTCCACCTTAAAATTACATCTTATGGAAAAAAATTACTAAGTATGGAAGAGAGTGATGTATTTTGGACAAAATTACTAAAATGAAAAAAAAATTACTAATTATAGAACAAAGTTACGTAATTTGGAAAAAATTACACCGTAAGACAAAATTACCGAATATGGACCAATATTACTATATATGAAACAAAGTTACATATTTTGAAAAAAATTACACCATAAGACAAAATTACCGAATATGGACTAATATCACTTGATATGGAACAAAGTTATGTATTTTGGACAAATATTACAGCGTAAGACAAAATTACCGAATAGGGACCAATATTACTTGATATGGAACAAAGTTACGTATTTTAGACAAACATTACACTGTAAGACAAAATTACATCTTATGGACAAAAATTATTAAGTATGGAAGAAAGTTACGTATTTTGGACAAAATTACCGAAAATGCAAAAATATTTATAATTATGGAACAAAATTATATATTTTGGACAAATATTGCACTGTAAGATAAAATTACTGAATATGGACCAATATTACTAAGTATTTTGGACAAATATTATACCGTAATACAAAATTATTGAATATGGACCAATAACATATTCAAAGGAAGTCAATTTTTAAAGCTTTCCAATGTATTAAATGTAGGGTTAATTATAAAATTTTATCGAGAACTCAAAAAATATGACCAAGAATATGTCATAAATATTAAATTAGTTGGTTAGTAAAAAATTATGATTAATTATTATTGATAAAATATCAAAAATATTTTGGTTAAATTATATAATTTTGAACTTAATAGGAACACAATTTTTAATTGTACTTAATTTTAAATTATCATAATTTCAAATCAATATATTGACGTTTTATATATCATAGAAGTATAAATATTATATTTGTATAAGTTTTCTTTGCAAAATATGAAAATCTAATAATATATATCTTATTAGAGTTTAAAAAATTTCATGAAAATATATATTCCTGAAAATTTAGAATTGCAACTTTAGAATTTTAGCACTATACTTTATTGAAATTCTTGAGTGATACTCAACATATACATGCAAATGTACACTTTTTATATTGTATATTCAAATTCTCAAATTGTATTAATTATTGTTCAGAGAAAATATAGATGTATTTACTTACAATGTTATGAGAAAAACTTGTTTAAGTAAACATTTATTTATAAGAATACTCTTAAGTATCTTAATTTTCTCTCCATTGTTTGTTTAATTTTGTCTAAGTTTCTAAGTATGGCTTTTGCTTTCTTGGCCTTCATGGAAGATCCATTTCATTTTCTTCTGTTATGAAGAGGTTCGGCCAAGCCATTGGAGGAGTCAAACTTGCTACCTTGATCATAGTTTGAAGAGTCCAAGGATTGAAGTTTGAAGGATAAATATTTCAAAGGTAGGCTCGAAAGGCTCAATCTCAAAACAAAGATGGCCTAAATCATATTCAAAGTAATGCATCTCTCTAGGATTTCACCTCAAGCAATAATTATGCAAGTTCTAGAATTCACAAAAAATAATCACTCTATATCAATGCAAACCTTCTCTAAAATACAATCAAAAGCATGCATATTTAATAATGTGCTCAAAATAATTTTGAAAGTAATAACATCTGAACTTAACTTTAACCATTAGAGAATACACAAAAATAATTCCACTAACTAAGAATCAATTTATTCACTATCGTATTCTTATCATAGGCTCATCAAAATATACTGCAAAAAACCCTAAAAACAAAAAAATTCAGCAACAAAAACAGCTTTTTCATTTTTTATAATTATTTTAAATAAATTTAAAAACTTAAGAAGAAAAACTTCAAACAAAGAGAACCCACCCCCAACTTTAAGATGAACATAGTCCTCGATGTTCAAAACAAAGAAAAATAAACATAAAAAAAAGTAAAGGTTAAGAAAGCTCCCCCATTTGATGAAATGCATTGAAATTGCAAAATTTAGGCATATGAAACTCCCTTGACCGATCACTCCCTTTATGCTTCTCCTTTGATATTTTATTCTTTGACACCTAAAAAAAACACAAAGCAAAAACAACTAAAAAGAAATTAAAATTAAAAATACCTTTAAACTTTGGGTTGCCTCCCAAAATGTCTTTAGCTTGACTTTCTTGTAATTTCAACCAGGATCGTATATAAGGATGATGTCATCTTCATAGTATTTTCCAAGCTTTGGGTATGAAAGTTGTGCATTATCTTGGAATCCTTGAACGCTTTTGACATCTAGAACCAAGTCAGTCTCATTTTGAATAAAAATTGTGAATGCAACAACGACTTGAGCTCCTATAGGTATAATCATGCTTGAATTAGCTTCTATTGAAGTCCACTTGTCTTCAATTCCTAGTTGGGAACTTGCATTCTTTAAAGAGCAACCTTCATGATGCACGACCATGATTTTATTTTGCTCTAGTTTTGCTAACTTTTGGGTTGTTTGAGTATTTGATGTATCCTCTTGATGAGTTGGGAGGAGAGTTGGATTGCCATGAGAAATTCTCATATGAATCTTCAAGGTATAAAGGATTTCTCACTTGACAATCAAAACTTGAATGATTACCTCCACATAATTCAGTTACTCAACAACAATCATTCAAAAACAACTCTCTTTTAATTTTCTAAGTTTAATTTACAATTGATTTAATTTCATCACTAGAGACATTATTCCTCGTGGGATCAATATCGGTTTTCTTTTTAAGAAATCCACTTTATTACTTGTTGATTCGTTCACTTGAGAGTTACTCTAAAATATATCACAACACTTTAACATTCTCCTTCTACAAAGAATATCCTTCTATTAGATTCAAAGAAGCTTTTTGAAACATTATTTTTGACTACATCAACATACATGGAATGGCATTCAAAATATTTACAAATGAAATAGCCTCCTCACCTTGCAGGAAGATGGTCAATATCACTAAGGTCATTAGAGTTAATTATGTTTAGTAATAGAATTAATTACACTAATGGTAGTATAAGGAAAATATTTATTAGTGAAATAATTATGTTAGTTTTAAAATTTAATCCAAGGGAAAAAAAATTTTGAATTAAAATGGGTGGATTAGTGTCTTAAATTAGAGTTAGTGCAAATAATTAAGTAAAAATGAAAATAAGAATAAAAATAAGTAAATAAAATAAAAATTAGCAAATGACCATTTTCCCCTTGGAGTTAAGTGAAAATGTGATATGAGTGAAGGGAAAAACTGGAAAACGGGGCAAAATTCGAATTTAAGGTCACCAGCTCCTCCCTCCACGCAGAACCAGTTTTTCCTCCATTTTTTGGAGCTAGCCAAGCTTTTGAGAGAAAACAAAGTTCAATCATCATCAATCTTCTTCAAATCAAGCTTAGAAATATGTTATCTATAAGTTTTAGAGCCTTTTAAATACTTTGGTGAGGTTTGTTTTAACCAAAAACCACTCTAAGTTTGAGTTTAGGGAGTTTAGCCGAAATTCCTTGCTCACCCAAAATTGAGAGATTCCGGCCACCTCTCCTCAAAATCTTTGTACCAAAAGCTTCCTCTCTCACTCCTTTACAAAACCCAAGTGTTGGAATAGAATATTAGTGAGCTACGTTAAAGATTTGACAAAAAGGACACAAAAGGAAATTTTTGGATTTCTGGAGATATTGTGAAATTTTGGCTCCAATTGAAGGTAATCATGTTTCGTATACTTAATTGCATTACATAATGATAAACCTTTTGTAGTCTAGAGTGAGAAAATAAAAAATTAGTGAAATTTACGAATTGTTGAATATGTTTTGATGAAATTATGGTGATGGGTTAGGAGTTGTGATGGAGTTAATAATGATAAATTATAATTAAGAGATATGGAAGAATTGTGAGGGTTGATTATGTATTTGGTTGAGAGTTAGTAACTTTAGTTGAAAATTTTGAGTGTGTAAAGATAGAGAAATAAATTGGAAATTATTCTTGATGAAGTTTAATAATAAGATTTGTGTAGTAATCTTTAAGAATTATGTAAGAATAAATATTATCAATAAGTCTAAATTATATAGGAAAAATTTACTTAACTAGTCTAGTAGAAAACAATTTAGTGAGTGTATTATCAAATTTTGAGTAAGTGGAACAAATGAATACTGAATTAGTTAAGTGTTTTAAGTAGTGAAAATAAGTAAGAAATATACACATAAGAGAAGTGTAATAGGGAAATGCTATAAAAAGGGGTTTAACGTACATTACTGTAATAAAATATTTTGTAATGTTATTTTATTGTATTACTAGAGGAAGGAACTACTCTAGTCTAACGACAAGGAGCATCCAACAGAGGATAGGCATCAATGCCACGTTTCTGTGAGTGGGAACATATATATACATATAATTATATATATATATAAATGCATGATTATATACATATTTTATAAATCAGTGATATATTAAATTTTATATGATTGAGTAATATATCAGTATTGTGTTGAATCAGTTTTCACGAGTATATTTATATATTGACATATAGTATATGACCATTTTTTTAGTATAAATATATATATGTATGTATGTATGTATGTATATATATATATTAAAAGAATACTTTATTTATGTCTTGTGTATGTGATCATTTTCGTGGAAACTTTTAAATGAATGATATTTATGTCTCATGGCTTTTCATTGGAATGTCCCTTATAAATTGTATTACATTGATATGTGTGTGTTATTTTATATTTCAAGACACTTTGACATAATTGAAATATATTAATTATGCTATATATATATAGATATATAAATATTTTGAAATTTGGAAGATGAACTACTTTCAAAAGAGATTGCATGTAAAAACAAATTTTTATATATGTTATATACATGGTTAACATATTATTTTCTTCATTTAGTTTCTACTCACTGAGTATGCAAATACTCACCCCTCCATCAACTTCTAAAAATATTTCAGGTAGTGCTTGGATTTTTAGCCTTGCTACTATTACTAGTAAGCATCGGAGTAGCAAGTTAGTGTTAGTAGTAGCGAAATTAGATTATACTAGTTTACGTGTTAGTGGTGTATTAAATAGTAGTATGATAGAAATATATTTTGTAATTACAGTTTCGTAAATATGTCAGAGATTATGTATATCGATGTATTATTGTAAGATTTCTTGATTTATGTTAGAGTTTGGTGAACTAGAATGTTGTGGAATTATTGTCTAGACTTGCAGGTACATGTAATTAATTTGGAAAATCTGACAAAAACATACCAAACTCTCCCGAAATTTCTATTAAATTTTCTGGCATTTAGGAGTTTTTCTTGTAAAATTAATAATTATGGTGGTTGTTGACTGCTTAGAGACTTAATCAGCATGATTAAGTCCGCATGCAGGACTTGGGTAGCACGGTAAATATAACATCATTAACATGGCTAAATTATTGTAGCCTGCATAAGTTTTGTATGGGTAAAATCACGGCTTTGGGCTTCAAGATAGGCCCACCGTGGATTTGCGATCCAAGGCACTCTGTTCTAAACACAACAAGAAAAATATGATAATACGACGATCGTGAAATTACCATTTATGACGAATTTAAAGGTTAACATCATATTAAATATCAAAGACGATGCAATTTGAACTAATATATAATTATTAAATTTTTTTTACATAACTGCGACGTGCAAATTTTAAAATGTCGTCTTAAAATTAAGAAAATACAACACATAACAAAAAACCATCGTCAATGCAATTAATATAAAATGACTAAAATCCATGTGTCCATGACTGGAGTCGAGGTAGCATGACGTGGCAACTTAAGATGACGTTTTTCCACCGTAGTATAAAACACATTAAAAATGATGGTCAAGATCTACGTATATAAAGGAATGCCACCTTTTAAGACTCCATAAACAACGACCGATGTGTGTCGTGTATAACAAGATTAATGACGCACATTTTCCGTCGTTTAAACACTTTATACGACGCACAATGTGAGTCGTTGATAACATTCAAAGATGATGCGCAATGTGGGTTGTCTAAAACCTCCCAATAAAAATGCAAAAAAAAAATTTTAAAATAAATATTATAGACTACGCACAATGTGCGTCGTCGTTTACCGACAACTATCCATCACTCCGTTCTAATCCCAATACTGCCTAAGAAAATTTGAGCTATATATAACCAATAAACCCAATCAACAATTTATCAAATGAATGAGTTGTTTAGCAGTTGACGAAGGGAGACGAGACGGTTGACGAAGAAGACGAGGATGAAGCTACGTCGTGGTTGTTGTTAAATTTGGTGAAGAACAACAGCAATCAGGGAAATGGTTTCTTGTTTGGTGGTGATGCGAATGAGTATTTGGACTTCCTAAAGTACAATTCTTGCGGTGAGAATCAATTCGCTGATCTGTGCAACCAGCAGCAGCATTACAGCACACCGTAGAAGAAGTGTGGAGGTGATAGTATTGTGCCGGTTTAGTGTTGGGAAGGGAAAACCTAGCTGCAACAAGAGAACTATCAATTGGGACTGGAATATGAATTTTCAAAGGCTGCGCACAGTTACAATGGTTCCACTGGTTACACTGTGAGTTTCTCTGTCATTTACTTTGTATAAATTTAGTGGAACTTGATTCGTTGCAGAAATATGTTTATTTGTTTCTGTTTGAGATCTTGATACATAGTTCTGCATAATTTCCTGCACTGCCATGTTCAAACCCCAGAGAAGACATTAATGGCGGCAAAGCCATTGTTGGATGAACGGAAGTAACAATTTGAAGACCCATGAATGAACATGCTTAGCAGTGAGTGAGTTGTTTGATTTTGGTTTGTATATTCAAGACTTAGAGTTTCTAGAAGTCAGCATCTTATTGAGCTTGGTGGGAGATTTGTTTCATTTGTCAGGTTTCGTAGACAATGAACACGTAAATATTAAAAAAAAAAAAATAAATAAATAAATATTATAGACAATGCACATTGTGTGTTGTGTTTGATGCCAATTATAACGCGTTTTGTTCGTCGTGCACCCACCAAAGATGATGCTCATTTTGCCACGTCGGACCTTACCACAATGCATTTTGCCCATCGTATTAGTTATGAATTAGCTACGTGGATCTGACTTATCTTGGCTTTAAGACGGCGCATAAAAACCATCTATTTGATGTTAAAGATGACGGTTTTTATTTGTCATTTATTTTTAGGACTTTTTACGACGATGCTTAATACTACGATTTCAAATCGTCGTCTAAAGCCTTCCAGACAACATTTTATGTGCGTTGTGAGAAAAGTATTTTTTATTGTGAAAGTTGCTGGAATATACCTTTGAAATATTAGATCTTTGATCCAATTGAACTTCGTATCCATTAATTTGGCCCTCATTATCTATGTTTTGTCTATCTTTGCTTGAACATCTTTTAAAGTTCAAGGCAATACATTGTTGCATTCCACTTTTTCAAATATTGAAAAAAAATTGTAATAATATGAAATAGTATTTACTTCAGCCTATAAAGCTTAACTTACATGAAACGTAGTATTTTAGAATAGTTCATAAAGTCATCATCCAATTCATCAGAAAATAAATTTGGCTCATAATAGATGTCATCTTCGTTAATGCATAACATTTCTAGCTAATGTTTTTGTATCTTGGTACCCTAGCTAATATTTTTTGCAAAGATTGTATTCCAACTATTATTTGTGATTTTTTAATATATTTAAAAGGTAAAAAAAAATATGCTATGGAAAACGGTTTGAAACGGATAAATCGAAAAATGCTACTAAATAATTTCCCTTTATTAAAATAAAGTAATTAAAAAAATAGTCATTCACATCTAAATTCAAAAACACTAAATTGAACACAACTCTCTTAGTTTATGCTGGAACGTTCAAATCCATTACTTTTCAGCTGTGAGATACCAATTATAGACAATACTATTCATTTCAAACTAATGTTACTCATGTTGGACTAAATTAATTGAAAAGTTATAATCAATTTTTAAAAAAATGTATGCTAATTAATTATAATTAACAATAAATTATTTTCTACTAATTTATAGGCCAATTTGTTTTTTGCCTTTTAAAAATTGTTTCGTGGTCTTGAAGAAGTATTTTCATTTTTTGGTAACTGGTTTCTTTTGAAATAAAAATACCATTATATATACTTAAAAAAAATTATTAGCCTCTAAATGATGACTTACTTGAATTGGCATGTAGCTGATTTCTAATACAAAAGTTTCTTCCTTTAAAGAGAATCTATAGGCAATTCCTTTACGGTTAAACATTAATCTTCAATGTGTTTGACTTTGCCATTAATCTTAAATCGAGCGCATCCAAATAATTTTGCTATGCATTCATATCAATTACACTGGATAACCTTGAATGGATTAGTTTTTAACTTTATCAACTTTATATGTGAAATTGAAAACATTATGCTTTCACACTAAAAAAACTCCACTTTAACTTTGAAATTATATATATACAAAGAGAGAATTTTTTTTTGTATATATATATATATACACACATTTTTTAAATTCATTTCTTTTACTCTGCATATTCTACAAATATATTCCAGAACCATGTATCCACGAATGAAATAAAAACATTGTACTCACTAATGACACAAAGTGAAATTTCTATGATAAAGCTATGATCAACATTTTAAGGAGCAAATTTATCAACGTAAACTAAGATGGTCTTTATAGACTCCAGTGATCAAATAATAAGTCATCCACTTAGCATCAGCAAGACTATCAAATTCATCTGCTACAACACCATATATTTATATTATACTTAGCAGGAATAAATAAAGACATTAAATTAAAACCTTTAATAATAAGTCTTACCAATTAAAAAAAATCTCAGCCAACTTCAACCAACATAAATTGTCGGTTAACCCACAACTTGCCACTCTCATATTAGAGTTTTTAACTCAGCTAAGTTAAACTCTATTAATAGATGACAAACTAAGCCACAATAACCAAATTCAATGTAAAAATCAGCTAAAGAACTATAGTAGCGGATGAACGAATAGAAAAATAAAAAAGAACTGTAGTATTGTTTTTTCTCCAATATTATTTAGGTCAATGGTAGATGTATTTGTTGCCAAAATGCAGTGAGGAGGACATATTTTCTCAATTTCACTAAATATTTTTTGCTTAAGAGGAATTCTTTCAATTACAGCCTGAAAATGAGGAATAACAAAATCAAATTACTTTTCTCATCAAAGGTTAATATATAAAAAATATATATGAACTTATAAGATCATTCGATAACAGTAAAACACAAATATCAAGTAGACAACAAACATAAACATAAGAACCCATTAACAAGAATCTAGGAAATTTGGAATTCCAAACTACAATACAGAATTGATATTTGAAAGTCTACCTCCATTACCATATCAACATCTTTAAAGTCTGAGTAGTCTTAAACACCTTTTGAAACCAAGCCTTGAACATTTGTTGTCTAAAAAAAAAATTCTATATATATAAATGAGTAAACCAATACAAGAAAAACGGCCTTTTTGTGACGGATTTCTTTGTGACCGACACTTACCCGTCACAAAATTAGGGATTAAAGTAACGAAAATAGCCTAATCGTCACTTATTGTACATTAAATGTGACGGATTTTACCTCGTCACAAGGTACTGTCACTAATGGTCATAAAGTTTTTGGAACGAAACAAAATTTGAATTTTTTGATCCTATCTGTGACGGAAATGGGTAGGTATTGTCATAGATTCATGGAAGAAAAATTAATTTAAAAGTATGTCAACATTCTATGACGACCTGCTTCTGTTACATTTGGATAAATTGTTAATTGTGACAGTCATCCTGTCACAATTAGCCTAAAAATTTGGAAACGTCTTAAAATTTTTACCAGAAAATTTTTCCCCCCCATATTTTTACTGATACTGTGACAGACTGAACTAATTCGTCACAATTGCAATGCCTATTTAGCATAACAAATTTTTAATTTCTCCCTTAAATTGGACTGTATTGCCGTGTATCAAAATGAAAGGAAATTTTTCTTTTTTTTTTAGAGGTTGACGACATTGTATTTTATTTTTGGTATAGGGATGATGTCGTTTCAAGCTGGTCGGCTTCCTCTTTGCCTACCCCATCCAGCTTCAGTACTCGACCAATTCCCTCCCCTGTACTCAAAATAAATTTTGGGGTTACCCACAGCCCGCAACACAAAGCTCGATCATGCAATCGGCTTCGAGATCGGTAGTTTCTGTGTTGACTGCAACTCTCCTCGGTGGCCGGTGGTGGTAACTCTCCCTTTCCACAGACCCGGTGATCGGCATCTCACCAGGCGCAGGTACTGTTCACAGCAAGTTTTTTTTTTTTTGGGATAATGGAATGTTATTTTTTGATGAGCCTATGAATTCGATTAGGCCTCCTGCTTTTTTCTGCTGCATTCTGCCTTCATTGATGTCCATGCATTTCAAGATATCAAGGATTTAAAGAATTTAGGGTTTAATAAATTCTATTTCTTTTTGGGTTCTTTAATCATAATAAATTACCATGTGGTGCTTATTGGAATGTTAAACCAAATTTAATGATATTTAGAAAATATGGAAAGTTTGTCTAGAATATATGAAAAAGTTTTTTTAGGAATTCTAAAAGTATAATATGTATTAAAAGTTTCTAGAAATTATAAGAGGCATAGTTCATGTACTAGAATGCCTATGCATTTTGTAAGCTCGATTCAAGAAGTGAAATTATTTGCAGAAGCATTCCCTGGTGTTTACTCTCCTTCACACCAACAGTGCCAAGGCATAAGTAGTGGTATTGTTTGCTCATGTGGAGCTTTATCTCTCTATATATATAAAAATAATAATAATAATAAATTAAAAATAAAAAGATTATTCTATCAAGATGACAATCTTGTTTTGTACTGGTGAACAAAAAGACTAACCTTTACATAGTTCCACTGCAGAACAAAATTGCTATGTCCCTGCAAGGTGGTTCCCAGAGGGTACGATGAACATCATGCCAAGGCATACGGGATATTTTCGACGATCTGATACATCTTTCATTGTGTCCTCCTAAGAGTTTGGTTCAGATTCTCTAACAATATTTTTTATATGGTTAAAAAAAAAAAATTACACATATTCTAACATAAGAGCTAACTTTAGACCAACTGATAATTACTCAAAAGTTAAAAAAAATTAAATTAAATTTGCTTGACTGGACCATTTTGTTAATTCTTCCTCTGCCCTTTAAAGCTTTAAAGGCATGCTAGAGATTTGTACTGCAATTTTCTATTGAATTCTACTCGTAGACTTTGTTTAGCACTTATAATTGACACTTGGAAGATTGATAATTTATGGTTTAATAAAAACAAATTTATGGAAATTTTAGGACTTATTCGACAAAATCCCTAGAAAAAATGAGTTTGTTTGTCTTATTACTAATTGTGTCTGTGGCTAAGTTTAGGTTATCAATTAAATCAATTTTACGCTTAAAAAATGAAATATGTTTCTGTTCACAATTAAATTTCCTCTCTGTCAATTTCCTTATATTCATTCTTTCACATGCAAAATTTAAGTGCAAGGTATTTTTTTTATAGGATTATTCTCTAGATGGGCAGCTCAAGTGGCATATATTGTGCAACCATTGCAAAATATATAAAAATATACTATAGCTTGATTTTTTTCCTATCCAAAATCTATTTTATGTTGTTTATGAGCGGTTTAGTCATATATATATATGGCTTTTGCTAATCATGCAATAAATTGATTTCTTTTATGATGTCTCTCTTTCTTTGCTTGTCATTGGATCCATTGCTACTCATGCAACAAATTTGAATGTAAAAATTAATAAGTGTTAAACTTTCTTCAGCTTTCTCTTTTTATCTCTAGCGGCCTATAATTAATGGTGCTGCTGCGTGCTTCCAGGTTTCTCTCAGGCTGTTGCAATCCCTAACTGTTAAGGCAACTTGGCGACCAGCTGCTTGTTGTGTCGATTAAATTTAAGGTATAGCTAATTTTACCTTTTGCTTTGTTCATGTGTTTCAGTATGTGTATGTATATGTGACACTGGTTTAAGTAACAAAATTATACAACTGCATGTATTTTGAGTTTACCTTCATAGTATATATGTTGGCCTATCATATAAACTAAAACTACTTCTCAACATTTACTTTTTTCATGCGGTTGTCATATACATACATAACGTTCATAGAATGACTTATGTATATATGTTTTGTCAATACTTATATATGTTGCAAAATTGTGTGTTTGAGTTGAGATACGTACATATACTAAAGAGTACTCTTACACATACATATACATATACTATATACTATAGAAACCCTAAAGCACACGCCCTCACTTCTTTAGAAACCCTAAAGCACCCGCCGTTGTTTGCTCATCTTCTCCACTGTGGTCGTCGTTTGCTCATCTTTTCCACTGTGGTTGTCGTTCCTCATCTTCTCGATTGTGGTCGGATTACTTCTTCATTTCACATAATATTTGTGATTTTTAACCTAAAAACTTTAAGGTTAGTGCTCAGCAATCTATTTAAATTGTTTTTAACAAATTGTGAATGCATTATTCCGTGAAAATGTTTGAATCCGTGCATTGAAAAGTTTAAATATTGAATAAAATGCGTTATTTTGTTTGAATATTGAATGTATTCGTTAAGTTGGTTGTTAATTTGTAGATTGTGTATATAATAGAAAATTGTAAAAATTATCCGGTGATATATATGAAACCTGATGATATATATTAAACTTGATGATATGTCTGAACTACCCGTGCATATATTGTGTGAAAAATTGTATATGAGAGTTTTGGTTTAATTAGTAATTTTGTATAAGAGTTTTGTAATTAGAATATATTTAATATTTAATATAATTTTGTATAAATTTATTTAAAAGCCGCTGAAAAAATAAAAACATAGACGACGGTTCCAATCTTAAACCATTGTCTATATATTTGCCCCGTGGCGTCCACGTGGCTTCAGCGTAGTTTTAGACCGTCGGTTTTTAACCGTCGTCTATGTTTTATGAGTATCGAGGATGCTTCATTAGACGACGGTTTGCTGTCCGTCGTATATACACTTAAGACTTCGGTTTTTCACCGACGTCTATGACGCTATTTTTTAGTAGTGTGAATATTTTATAAAATTTGTAAGGCATATATCTTTTGTTGTTAAAGGAAAAAAAGAAATTGATGGGGAAAGTTATTTTATGGATTTTAATTTTTGAATAAGGATATATCAAATACTTACTCTCAATAAACAAAGGGACAAAAAAACAATTACCTCAAATCATAGAAAAGCGGATCATGCATAAACAAATTTTAATTAAAAAATCATTAAAAAAAATATATTACCATCGATATAAAGTTGTGCATGCTGGCTTTTTCTGACTTTATATCGTAATCACTGCCACGAGGAACAAACTTAATATATATATATATCGGTTATATTTTAAAAAATTAATTTTAACAGCTGATTTTAAAATTTATTTTAAAATTAAATTTAAATTAAATTATATTTTTTAAATTTATAATAATGCATTTATATAATAATTACTATCATATTTTTATTTAATTATTATTTAAATATATATATTTTAAATGAAAATTATAATAATATTTATATATGCTTATTATTTAAAAAATTAAATTTAATATAAATTAAATTTTAAAAACTGTAATTGAAATAATTTTTATTTTAAATTTGATCTCATGTTTAATGGCCGGACTTGTTTTATAATTAATAAAACCAAGTGGTGAAATTTGGATGGGAAATAAATAAAAAGGGAGACAGAGGGAGACACATTTTTTTTTTCTCTCTTCTAGTCAGTAAATTATTTATTTATTTATGAAAACAAAATTTTAGCAGGGAATAAAAAATGGAGATTTTTAGTTACACATGTTTTTAAGAATAATCATTAGATATTCTAAAGAAAACATATATCAAATAACAAAATGAATTAAGAATATAGAAACAAATCCAATAGTTGATGGCTACTGAATTTGGTCTCCAATTTTCTTTCTCTTGCTTCTCCAAACTATTCTTCAAGAGCAAGTTTGAAGTCCTTCACAAGTGCTGGTCGAAAATCTCCCTTCTTCAAGAACTAGTGTATTCGACATCTTCTATGTGAAAACCCTCAAAACTAAAATAAAAACCTAAAACTCCAGACCTCCTTGCCGTGTAAAAGAATTGTGAATAGGTAAAGAAGTGAATGATAGAAAAGCTGAATGAAGAATGCTTCAAGGTGTATAGTATTTATAGGAAAGGTTCTACTAGTTAAACTAGGAAAACCTTAGAGTTATTATCTAAACCTAGATCTAATTCCAATCGAATAGGAGATAATATATTATCATAATTAAATCTTCAATATTTCTTTCATATGGCAGGCCCTCTATGGTTATTTAAGTCATTGGTGCCTCACATTCACACTTAGATAAGGAAACAATCCAAATCTCTTTAGGAATCCAATTTCTCTCTAATTCTAATTCCATCTCTAATTATTATTCCAATTAATATAATTAGAATAATCTAACCTCCCATGTGGCATATGATGTGGCAGTACTTGTACACCTGGCTGGATAGTGATGATGTGGCAGTCCATGCACAGGTGTCATCCTAGTAGGCAAAGACACTTTCCTTTTATATCTTCTATGTCTATCATCATATTCCAAGTACACTGTGGATGAACAATTGAACTTCGAATTTATTGATTCTAGTTGAAAACGTTAGGTGTATGTCTTAAAATTCTAGGCATATCTTGATCGCAGAAAATGGACATCGGTAAAACACTTAAATTCCAATTTTCCAAAGGTAGTGTAAGTCTGCTGCAACTGCTAAAAATGTTGATATTGTAAATCAAACTGGTACTGATTGGCTATTTCAATTGCAATGAAACTTTGCAGCATTGAAAGTTAATGAATCAGGAATCATTTTCAACTAAAACCGTTTAAAACCTCCATGTGTAGCTCCATATATGGTTTTCTCAGTAAAGATTGTGCAGAAATACAATAAATATCAGCATTTGCACTTCTTTCTCTAAAAATACAATAATTCAGAACTTTTCATTAACAATTAATTCAAAAACAGCTAAAATCCAATATAAAATATGGCATAAAAATGGTAACTTTTTATGCCTATCAAATACTCCCAGATTGAACTTTCCTAGTCCCTAGCAAAGAAATAAAGAACTAAAAACACAAGTCCTATAAAATTGTTAAAAGAAAGAAAATGATAGGAAAATAAAATTCAAAAAAATAAAATTTATGAATAATATGCTTATAGAACTTTTTGTTTTATCCTTTGAAATACACTTTTCTTTTTCCCCTCCTTCAAACTCCATAAAACTATTTCTTTTTCTCAACATTTTTTTTTCAACTCTTTTTTCACTTTTTTTTTCTTTCTTTTTCAACTTTTTTTTTTCTTTTCTATTTTTCTTCTTTTTCCTTCTAACCCCCAAATTGTTCTTTTTTCCATACCTTGCTCAAAATTTTTTTTTTCCCACATCAAAGATACATACTAGCCAAATGTCATCATCATCAACCACCCCCAAATTATTTTCTACTTTACTCCACCAAATACAAATTAATAAGCATATATCCATTTAAACATAAGCTCTCTTTAATAATGTGTATAGGGTATGAAAAGTATATTTAAGATCAAAAGGGTAAGTCAATGTTATTTAAAGAACAAAAAGACTCTAATATGCAATCTTTTATGCATCCGAAAAATGGCTTAAACATGGTACTAACGGATAAATATTTCAAAGATAGGTTAGAAAGGCTAAAATTCAAAACAAAAATGTCCTAAATCATATTCAAAGTAATGCATCTCTGTAGGATTTTGCCCCAAGCAATAATTATGCAAGTTCTAGAGTTCAAAAATAATCACTCTAGTTTAATGCAAACCTTTTCCAAAATACAATCTAAATCATGCATATTTGATAATGTGCTCAAAATGGTTTTGAAAGTTACAACATGTGAATTTAACTTTAGGCATTAAAGAATACACAAAAACAATTCCACTACCTAATAATCAATTTATTCACAATCATATTCTTATCATAGGCTCATCAAAATATTTAAACTCACCACTAAGATGAAAAATTCAGCAAGCAAAAAATGAAGAGTTTAAAAGCTAAACCTAAACATAAATAAATAAAACCCAAAGAAGAAATTTTATAACAAAAAAGAACCACCCCCAAATTAAGATGAACTTAGCTCTTTGTGTTAGAAACAAAGAAAATAAACATAATAAAGAGTAAAGGTAAAGAAAGCTCCCCCATTTTATGTAATGCAATGAAATTGCAAAATCTAAACTCAAAAGAACTCCCTTGGCTGATTACACCTTCTATGTCTTTTCCTTTGATTTTCCTTCTTTGACATCTAAAAACACAAAACAAAACAACTAAAAAGAAATTAAAAATAAACTAAAAATAAAATAAAATAAGCAATTTAAAACTTTGGGTTGCCTCCCAAAAAACGCTTGTTTCAAGTCTTTAGATTGATTTTCTTGTAAATTCAACTAGGATCATATATAAGGATGATGTCATCTTCATAGTATTTTCCAAGCTTCGGATATGGCAATTGTGCATTAGCTTGGAATCCTTGAAAGCTTTTGACATCTAGAATTAAATGAGTCTTATCTTCAATAAAAATTGTGAATGCAACAACAATTTGAGCTCCTATAGGTATAATCATGCTCGAATTAGCTTCTTTTGATGTCCACTTGTCTTCAATTTCTAGTTGGGAACTTGACTCCTTTAATGAGTAACCTTCATGATGTGTGGCCATGATCTTAATCTCCTCTAATTTTCTAACTTATTACTTGATGTATCCTCTCGATGATCATCAAGCCCTTTATCTTCATCTAATGGCTCTTGGAAATTTACCAACTCCTCAATTTGTTCAGTAAAGATAATTTCCACATTGTTTGGCAAGTCTTCTTTAGTTCTTTGTGAAGATGCTGCCGCTAGTTGCTCTATGGAAATCACAATATCTTTAAATAAAGTAGATAGCTCATGCCACGATTCCTCAAATTCTGCAAAGTATTTAGCATAAGTTTCTTGAATTCTCTCCATAACTTCTTCTGATGGTGGCTTTCTTTGATTTTGCAGAATCTTTGAAGGATCAAGCCATGCATATTCCAGTTGATTGTACCATGCAGAGTCATATGAGTTGGGAGGAGAGTTGTTTTGCCATGAAAAATCCTCATATGAATCTTCAAGATAAAAAGAATGTACCACTTGACAATTAAAACTTGAATTTCCCAATATATGGCTATATCATAATACTTATAGAAATTTAGTTACAGATGTTCTTAAGAATAGCCATAAATTATTCTAACGAAAACATATATCAAATAACAAAAAGAATTGAGAATAGAGAAACAAATCCAATAGTTGATGGCTGCCAAATTTGGTCTCCAATCTTCCTTCCCTTGCTTCTCCAAAATATGCTTCAAGAACAAGGTTGAAGTCCTCTACAAGTGCTGGCCAGAAATCTCCCTTGATCAAGAACTAGTGCAGCCAAAATCTTCTATGTGGAAACCCTCAAAACTAAAACTCCAGACCTCTTTGCCATGTAAAAGAATTGTGAATACATAAAGAAGTGAACGGTAGAAAAGCTGAATGAATAATGCTTCAAGATGCATGGTATTTATAGGAAATGTTCTACTAGTTGAACTAGTAAAACCCTAGAATTATTATCTAACCCTAGATCTAATTCAAATCTAATAGGAGATAATATATTATCACAAATCTCCAATATTTCCTTCATATGGCTGGCCCTTTAGGGTTATTTAGGTCATTGGTTTTTTATTTCTCTCTAATTCTAATTCCTTCTCTAATTATTATTCCAATTAATATAATTAGAATTATATAACCTCCCATGTGGCATATGATGTAGCAATAATTGTACACCTGGCTAAAGAGTCATGATGTGGCAGTCCATGCATAGGTGTCATCCTAGCACGCAAAGACATTTTCCTTTTATATCTTCAATGTCCATCAGCATATTCCAATAACACTTTGGATGACCAAATAAACTTTGAATTCACTGATTCTAGTTGCAAAAGTTAGGTCTATGTCTTAAATTTCCAAGCATATCTTGATCGCATAAAATAGAGATCAGTAAAGCACTTAAATTCCAATTTCCCCAACGTAGTGTAAGTCTGCTGCAACTGCTAAAAATGTTGATCATATCAATGAAACTGGTCCTGATTGGCTATTCCAGTTGCAATAAAACATTACAGCATTGAAGCTTAATGAATCAAAAATTATTTTCAACTAGAATCACACAAAACCTCTATGTGTAGCTACATATATGATTTTTTCAGTAAAGATTGCACATACATACAATAAATTCCAGAATTTGCTCTTTTTCTTTAGAAATAGAAAAATACAATAATTCAAAACTTTTCATTAACAATTAATTCAAAACCAGCTAAAATCCAATATAAATTCTGGCATAAAAATAGTAACTTTTTATGCCTATCAGCAGGTAAAACAAACTTTTGAGGTGTGGTTATGCTGATTTAATTTTTAGTGCTTTACTTTCTTATCATGGGCTAGTGAGTAGTGAACCAAAGAGCTATAGTGAAGCTATGAAAAGTCTATATGCAAAACATTGGCATGAAGCCATTAAAGATGACATAAATTCTTTTCGTAAGAATAACAATTGGTAGTTAGTGTCAATATTGAAAAATCAAAAGTTAGTTGATTGTAAAAGGATCTTTAAAGTCAAAGAAGTACAAATATAGATTTATAGATTTAAGGCTAGACTTGTATCTAAATGGTTTATTCGAAGGAAAGGTTTGGACTATAATGATGTATTCTTTGTAGTGGTAAAATATACCACTATAAGAGTAATATTAGCTCTTGTTGCTCATTAAATTGGGAACTAGAACAATTAGATAGAAAGCAACTTTCTTACATGCTAAGTTGGAACAAAAAAATTTATGAATCAGTATGAGGGTTTTACTATTATTGAGAAACAAGAATTGGTTTGCCTACTTAAAAAGTCCCTGTACGATTGAAAGCAGGCACCTCTTCAATGATATAAAATGTTTGATATTGTTGTTTCTTCAATTGGGTTTTAAAAGATGCATGCTTGACTTTTGCTTGTATTATAAAGGTTTCTCTTGTGGTAGTACTATATATCTTTTGCTATATGTGGACTACAGGCTAGTTAGAATATGGAAGAAGTTCATAAAATAAAGAAGAGTTGGAAATCGAATTTGATATGAAAGATTTAGGGTATGCATAGAGAATCTGAGGCATGGATATTCTGAGAGTTCAAAATAACATAACTTTGTTTCTTAATTAGAAAACTTATTATAATGAGGTTTTATCTAAGTTTTTTATGCAGAATGCTATTTCAAGAACTATGTTGCTAGAAAATCATTTCAATTTGTCCTCAAAGCAGTGTCCTTCATCATAACAAGATAAAGATGAATGTTCCCTACTATAGTGCTATAGGGTATGTGAGTACACAATGACATGTAAAAGGCCTGATGAAGCACATGCTATAACTGTGCTAAATATGTATATGGCCATTCTAGGAAGAGAGCATTGGTAGGCTCTGAAATGGTTGCTGAGGCATCTCAAGGGATCTATGGACAATGGTATGATGTCTAAACATTGTAATGAAGGGCTAATCCTTAAAAGCTATGAAGACTCTTACTTTTCTAAAGATAGAGACAAAAAAATGTCTACTACTTCATAAATGTTTACTTTATGTAGAAGTTGTGTTAGTTGGAAAACACAATTGCATTCTACTATAGCTTTATCATCTACAGAAGCTGAGTATATAACTACAACAAAAGTAGTAAAAGACGCTTTATAGTTAAAAAAGGATTACTAATGAAACTTAAACTACTGCACCATGAAGTAACAATATTTTCAGATAGCCAAAGTTCTATATATTTCTGCATAAATCATGTATTCCATGAGAGATATAAACATATAGATGTCAAGTTTAATTTTGTGAGAGATATGATTGAGCTAAGACTTATTCAAAATGAGAAGATTCCTACAGAATACAATCCTTTAAAGATGGAGACCAAAGTACTTCCTTTGAGCAAATTCAGAACATATAAGATGCTACTCAAAATTAAAATTGGATGATTGCAGAGGACTAAAGTTGAAATGAATTTACTGGTGTTTACTATTTGTGAAGGTGGATATTGTTATATATGATACATAAATAGTCTTGAAACTAATGACAACGTTTTAGTTATTTAAGGCTAAAAGTGTCATTTTGTGTTTACATATATATTCTTATTCTTCTCTTGTAATCAGATGTGAGATTAGGGCTGCTAATTGTATTGTCAATTAGGATTTTCTATGGGTTAGAGCTTATGGTTTTCTATGTAATCTTATTCTTTTTCCCCGTCTAGTTTTAGGGTTTCTAAAAGATCTTTCTTCAAGAAAGATATGTGAATGAGGGTGTAAAGAGGTTCAGGGTTGGTTTGGGTAGTTTGAGAGTTAGATCAGTGTATAGGCTTGTAATCTCCATATCAATAATAGCAGGGGTTTCTTCGGTGGAGCTAACAGAGATTGTAGGCACTTTTGCCTAACATCTATAATCATGTGCATTTGATTTCTCTTGAATCTTTTATTGTTTTTACTTTTTTTGTTTCTATGGTTGCTCATATTACAACAGATATCCTCATTGAATATTATTCTATATTTATATAGCTAGGTATTTTATAAAATTAAAATATCTAGGTAGGATAATTGTTGTATATTATATATGTAAATAGCTAGACATTCATTGAGTAAGTGAAAGTGGTAGTAGGTAGTTGTGAGTCCAATAGTACAAAAAAATAATAAAGAATAAAAAAGTAGTGGTTGTTACTTGTTAGCTAAAGCCAAATTGATTATGTGAAAATCAGTCATATGATTAGCAACAATAAGATTAATATTGTTTGGACTATTTAGTTAAACCCAAACATGCTTTGGAAGACTCCAAATTCCTCTGCCACTTAACACCTTGGGATCTAGTGTATAAAAAAACGTCATGATGGTCCCATTTCGAACATCCCTTGTTGGTAAAACATCTAAATAGATAATTAAAGAATAATCACAGAAGAAGATGAAGAAAAATAATTTGTCGATATTGGATCAAATCTACCTATGTCCTTGTGCTCAGGTGTTGAGCTTTTTGAACTATGTAAAAAATGTATGATTACAAGCCTAAGACGGGATTTCTAATAGCGAAGCAAAACTAAAATTCTAACAGATAAATCTCTGAGAAATCCTTATACATTGATGTCACCAATGAAAATGCTCTAAAACCCAGATCATAGAAATGCATCAAGTCAGACATGATGGAGATCGATTTGAGCTTTCGATCTAAATAAGATTCTCTCTATGATCTTTTTCAGCCTCTCTATCTTAGACCTTTCTCTCTGACAATATTATTACATATTTATATAGCTAGGTGATGGGATACAATGTATATATATTTTATGTACCTTAATACTTTATTTGAGCATGTTTTATTCACTTAAAATAGATTAATTTGTATTTTTGTATGTTTTAGGTAGATTTGAGCTTAAAAAGATGAAAAATGAAGAAATAGTGGCAAAACCATAAATAAATGGAATTTAGCAGCAAGCACCAGGCCTTGTACTAGGCACCTGGCTAGCTGCATGGTGTGCGGGTTCAAGCAGCAATTTCAGCATGAAAAGCCAAGAAGCACAGGCGCCAAAATTTGATGCGTGTTGTTGAACACCAAATTTAATTAATGAATCTACCAAAACTATAGTAGTGGCAAGTTCAGGTCGAATCCATAATGATTGTGTTGAATTCCAATTTAAATTCTATCCCAGTAAAATACTAAACTAAAATTATAAAATGTGGATTTTTGTTTGTTTGAAAAAATAATCTTAAATCAAATCAAAACAAATAAATACTAAAAAGAAAATCAATGAGAGAAACTCTTGGGATCATAATAATTCATAAGACTAGTAGACAATTAATCATAGACATAAAAATTCTAATTATTTCATTCAGTTTGGCATAAACAATTGGCATGACTTAATTATTCTATATTTCTCACTAAAATATACTAATCCAGATACAATTATAAATTAGTTAAAAATTCTAAAATTAAATCTAGAATGAACAAGATTTGAAATTATCTCGGAAAATAATCAAGAACAAGAGAAAAACCAAATAAAAACAAACTCTACAAACATTGAAATGTTTAATTTAATTTATATTTTTCATAGACAATTAACAGAAACTGGGATCATAACCATTAAGATCTATTTGCTACTAATTATTAAAAGCCCAATATGATTGAGGATTCAATTTAGCAATAATCCAATCTTACATAAAAATAACGATACCAAGTCATAATTATAAGAAATTAAAAACATAACCAATCAACACATAAGAATATAAACCAAACGATTAAATTGGAATGAAACAAAACAAGTCTTAAGATTGCATAACTAGTTTAGAATTATTCCTACCCAAGAAAGAAGTTTAAAAGCACATTCTTGACAGAAAAGTCCAATGTTAATGCTAAAATTTGTCTAATAGTTGGCTCTCCCTTTACAACATTGAGAAGCCATAGGGCTAAAACTGATAAAAACATGTATAAACGACTTGGGTTTAAGCTTGCCAAGGAGCGTGGTACCGCGCCTAGGCTTCTCGGCTTTTCGTGCTGAAATTGCTGCTTGAACCCGCACACCAAGCGGCTGGCTAGGCACCTAGTATAGGGCCTATACTTGCTGCCAAATTCTGTTTATTTACAGTTTTGCCACTGTTTCTTCATTTCTCATATCTTTAAGCTCAAATCCACCTAAAACATAGAAAAATACAAATTTATCCATTTTAAGCGAATAAAATATGCTTCAATCAAGTATTAAGGTACATAAAATATATATACATTGTATCCCATCACTAGGTATTTTTATAAAATTAAAATATCTTGAAAGGATATTTTTTGTATATTATATATGTAAATAGCTAGGCATTCATTGAGCAAGTGAAAGTGATAGTAGTTTTTTGTGAGTAAAATAGTACAAAAAGAGATAATAGAAAATAAAAAGTAGTGGTTATTACTTGTAAGCCAAAGCCATATTGATTTTGTGAAAATGAATCATATGATCGGCAACAATAAGATTATTATTGTTTGGACTATTTCATTAAACCCAAACATGCTCTGAAAGACTCCAAATTCCTTTTCCATTTAACACCTTGGGATCTAGTGTACAGAAAAACGTCATGATGGTCCCATTTTGAATGTTACTTGTTGGAAAAACCTCAAAACAGAAAATTAATGAATAATCACAGTAGAAAATGAAGAAAAATGAGAAGATAAATAAACACAAACATTTTTCGATAATTGATCAAATTGATTTATGTCCTCATGCTCAGGTGTTAAGCTTCTGAACTACGTAAAAAATGTATGGTTATAAGCCTAAGACAGGATTTCTAATAGCAAAGCAAAACTGAAACTATAACATATCAATCTCTATGGAAACCCCTATACAATGATGCCATTAATAAACACTCTCTGGACTTTGCTCATAGAAGTACATCAAGACACACATGATGGAGATCGATTTTTAAGCCTTCAATCTCAATGAGATTCTCTGTATAATCTTTCTCAGCCTCATATTCTGATTATAAAATGGACATCAAAATGTCGCCATCTGCATGCCAATACTCAAAACAACATACTTTTAAACTCTAACAAACCAAAACCAAATTGATTCTCGTCTACAACTGCTACTTCTTCATCAATTATATAAAGTGGAGAAAAAACTCAAAAAACACCATTCAAACTCTACTATTAATGAATCAACAAGGTCCTATTGTGAGCAAGTTTTGAAATGTATTAATGTTGTGGTATGTTTTAGATTAACTTGCAAGTGCACAAATCAACAAGTAATAAAGTGGATTTCTTAAAAAAGAAAACCAATATTGATCCCACGAGGAATAATGTCTCTAGTTATTGAAATTCAATCAATTGTAAATTAAACTTAACAAAAAAATAAAAGAGAGTTGTTTTTTATTGTAGTTGTTGAGTAGCAAAACAGGAAATAAAGAAAGAAATATTAAAAATTAAAGAAGGCAGCAAGTAGATATTCAATGGTTTTAAGAAACAAGGATTATGACTTCACGACTATTACTCATATTTAGCCCTAATGCATTTTAGATTCACAGGTTAACCCCCATTTGACCATAAGTGACTAGAAGTTGATTTCTCAATGCATTCTAATCTAGCACGCACAACATATTTAATTATCTCTAATATAAATACGGAAATTTAAGCCCTAAGACATGCAAACCCAATATGTTCTTGTCAAAGTTGTCACTAAGGCATGCAATATTCCTATAAACATGTATTTCATTGCCCATCCATATTTATATCCCTTATTCCTAAGTCAATATAAATACTAAATCAATCCACCTTTTCATGGAAAGCATTAAGCACTACAATGAAATATTAACCTTAAACATGAATCAAACTCAAATATGCATTAAACACTAAATAGTTATAATAGGGTTACATCATAATCCTCATAGAAAAATTAGCTACACATCATCTCTAAATTATCCATAAAATAAATAAGAGATAACATAGTTTAAATAGCAAAGAAAATAAGAGTAAAGGAATCAAATCCAAAGTTGATGGCTGCTGGAAATTGGTTCTTCAATCTTCTTTTCTTGGCTTCTCCAAACTATAATCTAAGTCACAAGGTTGACTCCTCCAATGGCTTGGCCCAATTTCCCTTGCACTAGGCTTTGTGTATCACAATCTTATGATGAAATAACACTCAAAACTGATTATAAAACCTTAAATAAAACTGCTATTTTCCGTGAGAATAGAGAGAAAAGAATAGGGGTATGTGGCTGGAGAGGAAAGGGTGTTGCCCGAGAATGGTGGTATAACTTCTATTTTTCCCTTCAGCAATGCGTGGTATTTATAGAGAATGTTTAGAAGAGGTTTAACCCTAAAACCCTTCTAAAACCTAGAGAATATAGGAGATAATATGTAAACTCAATCTCCAACTCCTATATTTCCTAACATGGTCTGCCACCTCAAAGAGTTTAAGGTAAATGTGTCTCATGTTCACACTAGAGATAAGAAAACATTCGTAATCTCTTTAGGAATCAAATTTATATTAAACTCTAATTCCTTTTAGTCTAGATATTATTCCAATTAATATAATTAGAATAATCTGACATTCCATGTGGCATATGATGTGGCAAATTTTGTACACATGGCTAAAGTGTGATGACATGGCAGTCCAATCATCAATAGCATCCTAGTAAGCAATAATACTTTCCTTTTATATCTTCCTTGACCGCCAAGCAGATTCCAAATTCCTTTTGGATGACCAAATGGACTCCGAATTCATTGATTCTGGTTGAAAAAGTCAGGTCTATGTCTTATATTTCCAAGAATATCTCGCTTGCACAATTTGGACACCAGATGGTGTAAATTTGCCACAACTGTTGAAAATATTGATTTTG
Organism: Ochetophila trinervis; assembly: GCA_003254975.1. Taxonomy (NCBI): domain Eukaryota; kingdom Viridiplantae; phylum Streptophyta; class Magnoliopsida; order Rosales; family Rhamnaceae; genus Ochetophila; species Ochetophila trinervis. Next base: position 34,676 of record QANX01007709.1, read on the forward strand.
TAAATCAAACTAGCACTGATAGGCTAAACCATTTGCAATGAAACTTTGCAGCATTGAAGCCTAGTGAATAGGGAACCATTTTCACAGTAAAGTGGAATTGCACCAAACCTCAAAGTGTGGCTCCAGATATGATTTCTCAGTAAAGGTTGCGTAGAAATATAGTAATTCCAGCATTTGTATTTCTTTTACTGAAAGTAGAAAAATACAGTAATTAAGTATTTTTCATCAATAGTTAATCATAAACTAGCTTAAATTCAATATAAAAGTGGCATAAGAACATTAACATTTTATGCCTATCAATTAAACTCGCTCAAAGTCAAAACCTTAGTTCCTATGTCATATGGGTTGAATTTAATAGGTACTGTCTCCATCCTAAAAACTTGACTTGAATATGCTTTGGTCATTCATGGAATGCAGTATTCTTTATGGATGACATTCTAACTATTTGAATATAGTGTAACATTCTGATTGAATACCTTAAGTTACATCAATTTGCAGCTTCATTTGGTGCAATATACGCAGCTTCAGTTGTTGAGAAAGTAATTACTGATTAAAGCTTAAATTTCCAATTAATGTAGTTTCCATGAAAAGTTAATACATACAGATACATTGACCTCTTTTTGTCCATGTCACTAGCATAATCTGAGTCCAAATAACCATTAAGTTCAATTCCTTCTTAATTTCCTTTATATACTAGACATTCATTTAGATTTTAGAGTTGGCTTCAAAATGCTCACAAGCCAATTTATTGTATCCTAATGGCTTCCAAGATTATCCATAAATTTTCTTAAGACACTAACTGCATAATCTTTGTCAGGTATCATGCATATAATATTGTACATAACATATCCAATAATGTAAGAATCATGTACACTTGCCATATTTTATTTCTTTTGATCAATAGTTGGACACTGATCAATTGTCAATTTAAATGCCCACCAAGAGGAACATTAGCTACCTTGGCATTATCCATTAAGAACTTTTAAATATCCTTTTCAAATAAAAGGTTTGCAATAGTTGATTTCCTAAAATCTTCTTTGCTAGTCCTAAATATTTCATATCAAACTCATATTTCAACAAATACTTGATTGACTGAATGACCTCATAATTTGGACCAAAAACAAGTATATCATCGACATTCAATAAGAGATACACTTTATAATCACTCATTGTATAGACAATTTTGAAAATTCCTCCTAGTATAATGAATCTTTGCTACAAAAGAGTATGACCTTTTATATCACTCTCTTGGAAATTGCTTCAACCCATGCAACGAATTCTTTAGTAAACATACAAGTTCTCTCTCTCTTTCACTTCAAACCCTTCATGTTGTCTCATACATATTGTACCCTATAACTTTCCATGCAAAAAATGTTCTTTTCACATCCAATTTCTCTTATTCCCAGTTCAATTGTGTAACTAACGCTAACACAGTTCTAATTGTTGGATATTGACTATTAGAGAGAATATTTCACTGTATTTGAGTCATTCTACTTGAACAAAACCTTTTACTGCAAGTCTATCACTAATCCTTACATTCTCAAAACTAGTTAGACTTCCTTTCACCTAGTAGATGCACTTACAATCTGCAACCTTTTGCATCATAGGGGTTGTAACAAAAACCCATGTCTTATTTGATCTTAAAGAATCCATATTTTGTTGTGAGTCAAATTTCTCACACTTGCTTATTTGTGAAAATTAGACTAGGTTGACCAAATGGAGGCCCACTGTTGACTTTTTATTTGGGCAAATTTTTGCTTGAACATTATCAAGCATAGCATAGAGATTGTCTTCATTAGTCCATAGGTAGGTGGCACGTCTAAATCAAAGTTGTAAATTTTTAGTTATAGACATGGAAATTTGTATTTTATATTCTGAATTAGACTTAAAGTTTATCTTTTCACTTTTTGGACACAGATCTAGTATTAAGAACTAATTAATCATGAAAGCTTTAAGAACTACAATGAAATATTAACGATGAATCATAAACTAATTAATCATGCATTCAACACTAAAATTCATTATAGGGCTATACCATAATCTTTATAAAAGCTATAGCTACTCATGTTCTTACAGATAGCCATCAACAAATCAAAGCAAAACATATTATGAATAACAAAAAGAAGAAGAAAAGAGAAAGAAAATCCAAAGCTTATGGTCGGTCGAATTCTCCTATTGGTCTTCCTTCAATTGCATCTTCAAATATGTCTCCAAACCAACGTTGAATTCTTCCAAAGCATGCTGGCCGAAATTCTCCCTTCTTTAAACTCTTGAAGTAGTCGAATATACTCTCTCTAAACCTTGAGAATTGTGTAGAATGGAAAAGTGATTGAAAATCATCTAGAAGATAACTCCAGACTATGTCCAAGAGAGAGTTCTTTTAAAACTCTAAGGTGTAAGGTATTTATAGGAAATGAGTACTTGTAGAGCTATGATATCTCTAGAGTTAAAACCTTACACTAATTCTAATTATTCAAGATAATAGGAAACAAAATATTAGTGAATATCAACATCCCCTATTATTCCTCTCATGGCTGGCCCTATAGGCATAAAGAAGTAATTGTTATCCTCAAAATGATGTTACACTCCTAATTAGATTAGGAAAGTAAATCCATATCTCCTTAGTAATTCAATCTCCTTCCAATTCTAACTCCTTCTCCAATTAATATTATTGGAATAATATGAACTTTCCAAGTGGCACATGATGTGTCAATAATAACACACCTGGTTGGAGAGTGATGGTGTGGTAACCCCAATCATCCATGCACATGTGGCATCCTAGTTGTCAAAGACACTTCATTTATATATGCAATGTTTAGCAGGAAGATTCTAAGTACACCTTGGATGACCAAATGAACTCTGAATTTACTGATTCAAGTTGAAATTTTATGTCTTAGCTTTCTAGGCATATCTTGATCACACAAAATGGATACTGGAAAGACACTCAAATGTTAATTTCCCCATAGGAGTGAAAGTCTGTTGCAACTGCTAAAAATGATCATCTTCAAAATCAAAATGGTAATGATTGGCTGATCTAATTGCAATGAAACCTTGCAGAATTGAACCGATGAATAAGGAATCATTAGCAACTGAAATTGCATAGGAATTCCATGTGTAGCTCCAAATATAATTTATTACGTAAAGATCACGCAGAAAATACAGCAATTTCTAGCATTTATTCTTCTTTCTCAAAAAATAGGAAAACACAACAATTTATTATTTTTCATTAACAGTTAACTCAAAACTAACAAAAATCCAACATAAAATATGGCATAAAAAACAGTAATTTGTTATGCCTATCAACTACCCCCAAATTGCACTTTGATAGTTCCTAGCAAAAAAAGAAAAAACTAAAAATACAATTCCTTGTAAAACATACCAAATAACTTGATGGGGTGCCTCAAAGAGTTCATAATCATATTAATTGAAAAGTAATTTCCAAGTAATCATGCAACTCAATACCCTATTTTCTATTCAACACAATCATTGCTTTTAAAGTGTAGGTGAAATCAAATAATACATTTAATGTCATGTAATTCAATAAATTTACATTAAATAGAGATTGGAAATTAAAATATGAACCACCATTTGCTTCACATAATTAATTGCTCTCCACTAATGTAGGTCAATGCACTTTCTTGAATCATTAAGACTTAATAAGCTTGTAATGTGAAGGTTAAAGGGTAATGGATTAGAAGAAAGAAAATTATAGGAAAATAAAAGTCAAAGAAAGAAAGCTTATAAATAATATGCGTATAGAACTTTTGTTTTCTCCTCATAAAAACACTTTACTTATTCCTTTCCATCAAACTCCACAAAACTTTTTCACAACATTTTTTTCTTTTTTTCCTTCTAACCCCCAAATTGTTCGTTTTTAACACCTTGCTCAAAATTCTTTTCCACATCAAAGATACATAGTAGCCAAACTTCACCATCATTTCCATCTCCAAATTATTTTATACTTTACTCCACAAAATACAAATTAATAAGCATATATCCATTTTAACTCAAAATAAGCAATCTTTAATAATGTGTATAGGGTAGGACAAATATATTTAGGTTGAAAAAGGTAAGTCAATGTGGTTTAAAGAACAAAAATCTCTAGCATGCAAACTTAATGCATCCTAAAATTAGCTCAAACATGGTACTAATGGAAAAAAATTTCAAAGGTAGGCTTGAAAGACTCAATTTTGAAACAAAAATGGCTTAAATCATATCCCAAGTAATGCATATCTCTAATATTTCACTTCAAGAAATTATGCAAGTTCTAGAGTTAGAAATAATCAGTCTAATTTAATGGAAACCTTCTCCAAAATACAATCTTAATCATGCATATTTGACAAAATGCTCGAAATAAGTTTTGAAAGTAATAACATGTGAATTTAACTTTAGGTATTAAAGAGTAAGCAAAAACAATTCTACTACCTAAGAATCAATTTATTCTCAATCATATTCTTATTACTGACCAATCAAAATATTTAAGAAGTCACCTACAACAAAAAATTCAGCCAACAAAAGTGATAGCTAATTAATCATGAATATTAACCATGAATCATAAACTAATTAATCATGCATTCAACACTAAATATTCATTATAGGGGTATACCATAATCTTTATAAAAGTGATAGCTACTCATGTTTTTACAAAATAGCCATCAACAAATCAAAGCAAAACATTTTATGAATAACAAAAAGAAAAAGAAAAGAGAAAGAAAATCCAAAGCTTGTGGTTGGCAGAATTCCCCTTTTGTTCTTCCTTCAATTGTTTCTTCAAATATGTTTCCAAATCGGGGTTGAATTCTTCCAAAGCTTGCTGGCTGAAATTTTCCATTCTCTAAAAAATCTTGATGTCGCCGAATATACTCTCTCTAAACCTTGAGAATTGTGTAGAATGGAAAAGTGATTGAAAATAATCTAGAAGAGAACTCAAAACAATGTCCAAGAGGGAGTTCTTTTAAAACTGTAAGGTGTAGAGTATTTATAGGAAATGAGTACTTGTAGGGCAAGGAAAAACCCTAGAGTAATAACCTTCCCCTATTTCTAATTCTTAAAGATAATAGGAAACAAAATATTAATAAATATCAAAATTCCCTATTATTCTTCTCATGGCTGGCCCTATAGGCATAACGAAGTAATTGGTGCCCTCAAAATGATGTCACACTCCCAATTAAATTATGAAAGTAAATCCATATCTGCTTCATAATCCAATCTCCTTCCAATTATAATCCCTTCTCTAATTAATACTCCAATTGATATTATTACAATAATCTTGACTTTCCAAGTGGCATGTGATGTTGCAATAATAACACACCTGGCTTGAGAGTGATAATGTGGCAACCCCAATCATCCATGCATATGTGGCATCTTAGCTGTCAAGGACACTTCCCTTTATATCTTAAATGTTTGTCAGGCAAATTCTAAGTATACTTTGGATGACTAAATGAACTCATAGTTCACTGATTCTAGTAGAAAAAATTAGGTTTATGTTGCATATCTTGATCACACAAAATGGATACTGGAAAGACAATTAAATCTCAATTTCCTCGAAGGAGTGTAAGTTTGTAGCGATTGCTAAAAATGATCATCTTCAAAATCAAAATGGTACTGATTTGATGATTTAATTGCAATGAAACCTTATAATTTAACTTTTATGAATCATGAACCATTAGCAACTTCCGGATTTGATGTGTAGCTCCGAAATTGCACAGAAATTCCATGTGTAGCTCTGGATTTGATTTATTCAGTAAAGATTGTGCAGAAAATGCAGCAACTTCCAACATTGATTTCTTTATCTGAAACTTGAAAAACACAGTAATTTAGTTTCATTAAAAATTAACTCAAAACTAACCAAAATCCAACATAAAATGTGGAATAAAAACATTAACTTTTATGCCTATCAATTTGTAACACCACACTTTCTCTCCAACCAATATTGTCTCCAATTTAGCCACCGCACTTCAGACGGTATGGAGTTTTTGGTCAGACTTCCCAGGGGGTCACCCATCCTAGGAATGCTCCCACTGGAGCACACTTAACCCCAGAGTTCTTCCAACTCTGAAACCAAACGCTCTGAAAAGGCCTTGGTTGTTAAGAGAGTGCTCACTTTACATTTGAACCATTACCACATTACCCCCTTTCACACCCGGGCGATGTGGGATTGGACACCAATATCTGCCAGTAAGGTAGCCTGCCAGTTGCCCCCTACACCCGCCCACACTTACCTTGGCTCCGGATCCTGGTCGTCACAATCCACCCCCCTTTGGGCGTCCTCGCTGGTACATTTCCGGCCGGGTACAGGCTCTGATACCATTTGTAACACCACACTCTCTCTCCAACCAATATTGTCTCCAATTTAACCACCGCACTTCAGACGGTATGGAGTTTTTGGTCAGACTTCCCAGGGGGTCACCCATCCTAGGAATGCTCCCACTGGAGCACGCTTAACCCCAGAGTTCATCCAACTCTGAAACCAAACGCTCTAAAAAGGCCTTGGTTGTTAAGAGAGTGCTCACTTTACATTTGAACCATTACCACATGACCCCCTTTCACACCCGGGCGATGTGGGATTGGACACCAATCTCTGCCAGTAAGGTAGCCTGCCAGTGCCCCCCTACACCCGCCCACACTTACCTTGGCTCCGGATCCTGGTCGTCACAAATTGGTGTACACTGTGTCGCTTTGGACTATTTGAAGAGCATTTGTCATGCCAAGACATCGTTAAGAAAAGGGTAAAAGTGACCCTGAGAAGGTCATACGCGATAGTAGGTGCCAAGTTAAGTGCTTACCTTTTTTATTTTTTCTCTCTCAGCTGGCCGTTTGAGGCCGAGAGTTTCAGGCGCCATGACATGCACCTATATTGGTGAGTCTTGTTATCTGTTATTAAGATTTTTGGTCCATTTTTAGGTTTATTTTCGGACTTTGGGTTAGTATTTAAGGTTTCATTATGTATTGAGACAACAACTTTTATTTTCATAAAATTATGAGAGAGATTTCTCTTTTAACCTTTCAAATCTTGGTATTCATTCTCGAACCAAAAAGTTATGATTATGTTGTTCGTATTTGATTGTTTTCTCATCTTTCTTGTTAGCTTCTACTACATCAGTTGATATCAGATCATTGGTCACCATTCTTGTTGCCTAGATATGTTTCCTAGAAGAAGAACCAGCACTCGTGAAGCACAAATGGATGAAGTATATGAGCATGAAGAGAATGCTCAGTTTCGACAACAAGTAGAGTTTCTTACAAAACAGATGGCTGTATTACAAGATTCGAACCAGAATCCTTCTTCAACTTTTATGGAGAATGATTCTTATGGAAATTTTTTTTTTGTCACCTTGCCTCTTAATTAACAACAATCAATGGATCGAGAGGTTTTGAGACAATGGTAGTCCAATTTGAAAGTAGTGATACTTTCCAAAGTAGTCTATAGGTGGAGAAAATCATAGATTGGATTGATGTTGTTGAAGAGGTTTTAGACTTGAAAGAAGTGTCAGAGAATAAAGGAGTACCATTGATGACAACTCGATTTAGAGGAAGGCAATAGCTAATAGTTGAAGAATATGAGAGAGAGACAAGCAAAGAAAAAAATTGCAACCTGGGAAACACTAAAGAAGCAGATTCGAGAGGCTTTTTATCATATTATTATACTCGTGTTATGTATCAGCGATTGTAGAATTTGAGGCCGAAATATTGTTCAGTTGAAGAATACATCACATAATTTTATCAACTTTTGTCACATAATGATATTTTAGAAAACAAAGACAAGCTTGTGTCTTTGTATATTAGAGGTATGCATGTTCAATTTCAATATGAACAATTGGGGAGGTGTGGTAACTCTTGAGATTCAGGATCTAGAAGTATCACTATGCGACTAGTACTTGTGGGATGATGCAATAGGGTACTAACCACCTAAACCATCGAATTACACTCCAAAACTGGATGGTGCACCCTAACCAAATAGTGGCACAGAATGAGGCTTGTGATATTTTTCTTTTGATGAACAACGTCATCGACAATCATAATGTAAAAAGGGATCACAGAAATGATTATTTATTGAAACTAAGGAGTTAGAGAAAAAGCATAATTACACTTTTGGTTCAGAATCTATGTTTGATAGTGAGAAAGCGACTGAAGAGGCTGAAAAAGAATTGGTGGAAAGAGATATTGATCCATTGCTAGCAATCTGATGCAGCTGTTTATCCCCACTTGGATTTGAAAGATGATTGGTTAAGAACAAACATCTTACAAACAAAAAAGCCATAACAAGATAATAGTGCACAATCAATTCCTCATACCATGGTAGGATGATTTATTGTACAAACTTAGTGGAGCTACCAATTTCAACAAGTTGGATTTCAAAAGTGTCTACCACCAGATTTTGATTTGTCGAAGAGATGAATGGAAAACCGCCTTCAAAATACAGGAAAGTTTGGATGAATGGTTTTGATGCTTATAGTACTTTCATGTGCGTGATGAAGAAGATGCTACAACTTTTCATCCGTAAATGTGTTTTTGTTTACTTTGATGATATTTTGGTTTAAAATGCTAATCCTGAAACAACATATTCGGCATCTGTGGGAGATTTTTAAAGTATTGCGAAGGTAGGAGTTTTATGATGCACCAAAGTAGCATTATTTTCTAGTGCATCGTATTTTGCTTCTAAGGTATATCTTGTCAGCAAAGGGTTTAATGGTAGGTGAATCGAAAATTGCAGTAATTTAGCAGTTACCTCAACTATGGCCAATAATTGATATGAAAAGTTTCCATAGACTTGCTTCTTTCTATAGACGATTAATCTCGACCTTTAGTGGAGTTATGGCTCTGTTCACTGATTGTATTAAAAGAAAAACATTTGTGTGGACAACATAAATGGATACTGCATTTTCAGAAATTAAGAGGTTGTTGACAACTGCTCCCACTTTTGTTTTGCCCAATTTTTCCCTACTATTCAAGTTACATTTAGATGCTTTAAAGTTGTGCATTGGTGTCAAGCTGAGTCAGAATGAAAGGCTAGTGGCCTATTTTAGTGAGAAGTTGGCGGGTGCAAACCTGAGATATAAGACCTATGCTGTAGAGTTCTATGCAGTGTTGTAGGCGATCTGCGATTGAAGACATTATCTGTTTCACCAAGAGTTTATATCGTACACTGATCATGATGCGTTGCGACACCTTAATAGCCAAGACAAAGTCTCTACCTGTCATGTTAAGTGGAATGCATTCCTACAACAATTTACTTTAGCATCAAGCATAAATTAGAAGCTTTGAGTAGAAGGAGAAATTTACTCACTACCATAAGAGTAAACACAGTTGGTTTCGATAATTTTAATGATTTATATGAAACTGATCCCTATGTTTTTGGTATATCGGAGACATTGTAAAGAGGTGACAAATTTACATATTTTACCTTGGTGGATGGTTTATTATTTAAAGGAAACTGAATATGTATACTTGATTACAATTTAATGGATTGAATAATCAATGAGTCACAAAACTCTCCAATTGATGTCTGCCTCATATTATTGGTCATCTATGCAAAGAAAGGTGGAACAGTTTGTGGAGCGATGTCAAATTTGCTAAGTGTCCAAAGGTACAACTCCTTATGTGGGTCTGTATATGCCTTTACCGATTCTTTCTTTGCCATGGATGGATGTCAGCATGGACTTTATACTTCGCTTGCCTCGAAGTCAATGAGGCTGTGATTCTATTTTTGCAGTGGAGGACTGGGTTTTGAAGATGGCTTATTTTATTCCTTGCAAAAAGATGACATATTTTGTTACTACGGCTCTGTTATACTTTAAACAAGTGTATCATTTGCATGGTCTTCCTTACTCTATTGTGTCCGGGACACGAATTTATCATCATTTTCTAGCAAAGTTGGTACGAAGTTAGATTTTAGCAGTGATTATCACTCACAGACATATGGTCAATATTAGGTTGTTAACTGTTGTTTGGGAGCTCTTTTGAGGTGGTTGGTTGGAGAGAATTTGAAGTCATGTGATCAAAAATTGAGTTAAGCTGAATTTGCTCATAATCATATTGTTAATCATAGTATCGGGAAAAGTCCTTTTACAGTGGTCTATGGGTTTATTCTTCACTATCTGCTTGATTTAGTACCATTCCCTATTTCGAAAAAGATTTATGCTAAGTCATCTGATTAGGTCGCAGCTTTAGAGGAGATTCACCAACAAACTCATCAGAAGTTGTTTGAATCCAGTGCTTGCATATACGAAGCGTCGTCAATTGGAATTTGAAGTTGGCGATCTTGTGTAGAAAATTTTGGCAAAGGGCATGTTTCCTATTGGTGACTACAATAAATTATTTGCCTGAAAGGTTGCTCCATTTGGACTGCAGATGTTTTTAATGTTAAGCATCTCATTCCATTTACCGGCAATAATTCTTTTGACGAGGATGTTGGTTAAATTTCAAGCGCAAAATATTTATCACTTGGGGAGGATGATGAAAAGCATTTGGCTTTGAACTATTTGGGGAAGCATTGATTTTGCCAAGACATCATCAGAAAGGGGGTGAAGTGAACTCGAGAAGTCATTTGAGGCCAAGAGTTTCAAGTGCCTTGATAGGCGCCAGTCTTGGCAAGGTCTTTTGAGACAACAACTCTTGTTTTAATAAAATTATAAGAGAGATTTCTCTTTTAACCTTTGAAATCTTGGTATTCATGTGTGAATAAACAAGTTTTGATTATATTGTTCGTATTTAATTATTTTCTCATCTTTCTTATTAGCTTCTGCTACATCAAATAGTTTTTTTAGTGGGACACAGCTATGAATAGCTAGAGGGCCATTTGTTTAATTTGAGCCTAAATTTGGCAAAAACCACTAGGGACAGTCACCTTTTTACCCATCATTTTGGCACTGGGAGTCTTATTACCACCACCAATGGCTTCCACTCTTACTGGTAGCAAACCTCCATGAAATGGCAAGCTTTGAAAATCACCATATGCACCTAACATGCCTCCAACACATTATGCAAGTCAAATCCACGCATTAGCTCTGGCAATGCCACTGCTGATGATTATGGGTGCACCACCCACCTAGATCGTATCTCTTCCCACTGGTGAAGCCAACCCCCATTGTCACCTTGCTCAAATCCATCATCTTCCACACCTTCGAACATCTACTTCTTCTTGAGCTTCTTATTCTTTGGTAAGGCAAAAGAATGCAAGTGGGACCTCACCGTGTCCCAATAGCTTCAGAAGTCCATAGGCAAACTTTGGTCGAATTTATTGAAACCAAACTTTGGTCTAACCCACAAGAATTCAGAGGCCAATTTAGGTCACCGGAGATGTCATACCTTAAAATTGAAGTTAATTTCTCTCTATTATCATTTTCAATTTTCTTTCAGTATATAAATTGTAGCAACTAGACTTGTAAAAAAGAAACGCACAAATTCAACCGGAGGCTGAATTGTGGATAAAAATAGTACTGTCCTGGAGTAAAATTGACTTAAATTAGAGGTTCAATTAAGTTCATAGAGATCTGGAGAACCTAACTCAACACTCAATTTCGATTAAGTTTGGAGAAGTCAAAAATCTCCAATTTTGGGTAACTGACCAATCGGGTCAATTTTTTAATTACTAAAATTGATGGGTAATTTTGACAATTAGTAATTCAGACACAAAGAACTCACCCAGGTCTTCGTATAAATTATTTGAGTAATTAAGATAACATGTGGTGAATTATTCTAGGCATTTATGCACAGTCGAGAACTGGTTCGATGATCTAGTAGGAGTACGCATCTGTTATGTGAGTGCAATTTATTTTCCCAAATATTTTTGAATTATATGATATTATGATTAAATTGCATTTGATTCTTTTTTATTGCACTTTTCTATGCATTTCAATATAAAATATATGTGAATTTAAATGGTTGAGGAATCTAAATTATGCCTCTATTTTGTGGTTTTAATGGAACTTCATATTTATTTGGAATAAATGCGAAATTATATTTTGAATGGTGGTTTGGTAAATTATGAAATTTTTGAACATTTCCATAATTTTTAGAAATTTCAGGTAAAATGGTAAATTCAAAAATAATTTTGACACTTTTGTGAAATTTAAAAACATTGAGGCAATTTTATGATTGTATAACGATTTTGATATTTTTGAGAATGTTTCCAAAGTAAGTGATTTTGGAAAATTGTTGAATTTATTATGATTTTAAAATAATAAGATTTGAGAAATTGATGAAATAAGATGATGGGTGATATTAGAAATAATTTTGATGAGTACCAAAAGGTATTGATATATTGATTGAGATATGCATGATATTGATAGGCATAAAAAGTTAATGTTTTTATGCCATATCTTATATTGGATTTTAGCTAGTTTAGAGTTTTTTTTTTTTTTTTTGCTTCAAAGCTAGTTTAGAGTTAATTTTTAATGAAAGTACTGAAATTTACTGTATTTCTGACAATCTTTACTGAGAAATTCATATATGAAGCTACAATTCAAGGTTTCATGCGATTTAAGTTGCAAATGATTCTCGATTCATGAAGCTACAATTCAAGGTTTCATGCGATTCAAGCTGCAAATGATTCTCAATTCATGAAGCTTCAATTCTGTTAAGTTTCATTGCAATTGGATCAGCCAATCAGTACTAGTTTGATTTACAATATCAACATTTTCAACAGTTGTGGCAGACTTAGGCCCTGTTTGGCATAGCTTTTCCTTTTGATTTTGCTTCCCATCAATGGCTTTGATAAAAAAGGCTTCTAGAGGCCAGAAGCATTTTCAGAAAATTATCCAAACACTTTCAGAAAAAGCTTTTGAGCTTAAAAATATGCTTTTGGCTTGCCAGAAGCTATGCCAAACAGGGCCTTACACTCTCTTCGGGAAATTGGAATTTGAATGCCTTCCCATTGTCCATTTTATGCGATAAAGATATTCCTGAAAAGCTAAGACATATACCTAACTTTTTCAACTGTAATCAATGAATTCGAAGTTAATTTGGTCATCCAAAGTGTACATGGAATCGGCCTGATGTACATTGAAGATATAAAAGAAAACTGTCTTTGCCTACTAGGATGACACCTATGCATGGATTGCCACATCATCACTCTCCAGCCAGGTATACAATTATTGCCCCATCATATGCCATATGGGAGGTCAGATTATCCTAATTATATTAATTGGAATAATAATTAGAGAAGGAATTAGATTTAGGGAGAAATTGGATTCCTAAAGGGATTTGAATTGTTTCCTTATCTAAGTGTGAATGTGAGGCACAAATGACGTAATTAAACCCTAGAAGGCAGACCATATGGAGAAATTATGGGAGATTTAATATTTATAATATATTATCTCCTATTAGATTGGAATAAGATCTAGGGTTAGATAATAACTCTAGGATTTTCCTAGTTTACTTAGTAGAACATTTCCTATAAATACTATGCACCTTGAAGCATTATACACACACCATTCAGCCAACACACCAATCGGTTATTCAGCCATTCCACAACTCACCATTCCACTAATTCTCACGGCAATGAGGTCTAGAGTTCTAGGTTTTTATTTGAGTTTTTGAGGGTTTCTACATAGAAGATTTCGGATACACTAGTTCTTGATCAAGGAGGATTTTTGGCCATCACTTGTTGAAGATCTCAACCTTGTTCTTAAGCATATTTTGGAGAAGCAAGAAAATGAAGATTGGAGACCAAATTCGACATCCATCAACTATTGGATTTATTTCACTGTTATCAATTCTTTTTGTTATTTGATTTATGTTTTCTTTAGAATATTTTATGGCTATTCTTAAGAACATGTGTAACTAATTTTCTATAAGGATTATGATGTAAACCTATTATGACTATTTAGTTTTTAATGCATGTTTGACTTTGATATATTCATAGTTAATATTTCATTGTAGTTCTTAATGATTCCATGAAAAGATGGATAGATCTAGTATTATATTGGCTTAGGAATAAGGGATATAATATGGATGGGCAATGAAATACATGGTTATAGGAATATTGCATGCCTTAGTGACAACTTTGAGAAGAGCTTACTAGGTTTGCATGTCTTAGGGCTTATATTTCGGTATTTAGATTAGCAATATTAAATACTTTAAGCTTGCTAGATTAGGATGCATTGAGGAATCAACTTCTAGTCACTTTTGGTCAAAGGGGGCTTAAACTTATGAATCTATTATGCATTAGGGATACTAGTGGTGAAGTCATAATCCTTGTTTCATCAAATCCTTGAACTTTCTCTTACTTCTGTGACTTGTTTCTACAATTGCTTTCATTTTAATTATTGCTTTGCTACTCAACAACAATCAACCAAACAAACAAACTGCTTTTACTTTTATTAATTTGATTAACAATTGATTTGCTTTCAAAATTAGAGATATTATTCCTTGTTGGATCGATAGCGATTTTGTCATAGAAACCACTTTATTACTCGTTGATTCGTGCACTTGCGAGTTATCAATTTTCACCACAACAAGTTTTTGACGCCGTTATTGGGGAATAATTATTTCTAGTTTTGATTTAAATTTTATTGTGGATTAAATTTCTGTTTTTAGGTTTAAATTTTTGTTTTTGTTTTGTGTAGCTTTGGTTTTAGCCATTGAAAAACAACACTTGGAGAGCTTTCTAGGATCCAAAGCAATTCAATTCGAGTTTGAAGAAGGAGGAAATCGAAGTAGCTAAGTAGTTTGTGTGTTTAAGTTTTATTATTATTTTCAGTTTTGAAAAAATAAAAAAATTAAATTAAATTATTTTGTTTGTTGTTCTTATTTGTTTCGGTTTTTAGGTTTAATTTACTGAATTTGAGTTTCATTTAGTCTTTTGTTTAGTTTAAAAAAATATTTGAAAATCCAAAAAAAAAATACTGCACTCTGATTTATGTTTTTAATTTGATTTGCTTGCTGTTTTTAGTTTTATATTGCTTTAGGTTTGTGTTTTCTTTGATTTTAATTTGGTTTGCATTTAGTTTTAATTCTTTTGAGTTATTTAGTTTGTTTAATTTGATTTTTAGTTGCTGTTTTTTCAATTTTGTTAGTTTAATTTTCTGTTTATCATTTGTCTTTCTATTTCTTGTGTGTGTTTATGTTGTTTTTTAAGTTTACCTTTTAATACTGAATTGTCTAAGAGAGATTTGAAGAGGTTAAGGAGAAGTAAAGTTAGAGAGACTTTGTTTAGTAATATCGAAATAGAGGATAACATGGAAAACCAAAGTAACCCAGTAGCTCCTGAAGTTCCTAATAATCAAGGTTATAAGACCATTGGGGATTATGCTGCACCTAGAAGGGTTGATGATATGTCTTGTTTTGGAAACCACTTATTGATGCGCCTAGCTTTGAGATTAAACCTATTAGTATGTTTATGCTCAACAATTACCAATTTGGAGGGTTACCTAGTGAAGATCCTAACCAACATATATCAAATTTATGTGATGTATGCGAGTTAGTAAAATACAATGGAATTACTGAGGACGCTGTTAAACTTAGGTTGTTTCCTTTTACCTTAAGAGATAGAGCTAAAAGTTGGTTACAGTCTTCACCTCCAGGAAGTATTATCACTTGGAATGATTTAGCTTTTAAGTTTTTGAATAAATTTTTACCACCTATTAAAACCGCCAAGCTTAGGATTGAGATAAACACTTTTCACCAATTAGATAGAGAGTCTTTGTAAGAAGCTTGGGAGAGGTTAAAAGGATTACTCAGGAAGCGTCCACACTAGGGGTGTGCAAAAAAACTGACTAACCGATTAAAACAACCGATCCAATCTAATCCAACCTGATCGGATCGGTTATTTTAGTGTAATTGGATTGGATCGGTTATGAAAAATTAAAAACCGAAAGTCGGTTCGGATCGGATCGGTTCGGAGTGTTAAAAACCGACCAAAACTGATATAATCCAAACCGACTACTTTTTTATTTTATTTTTATTTTTTTAAACAAAACATATGAAAATTAGTTTAATATTATTAGTATGTAGGCTTTGTTATATTAGCTTAAATTTAGAGTTGGATTACTCGATTATTGTATTAGTGTAATAATTTTGTTTTACTTTAATATGTTTATTTGTCATGTTATTTTTTTAATCATTTATGTGTTAGGTTTTGAAAAAACATATAATTTTTTATGGATTACTTAGTGGGCACTTTATGTGTTAGGTTTTGAAAAAAACATAATTTTTTAAACAAAATTTAAGTAAAACAAATTTTTGGTACAAAAAATAGCTCAAATGTCAAATATTCAAAGTTAAAAAAGCTCAAAAATTAAATTTTGAAAAGTCTAAAAAAATTAAATAAAAATTTAAGCGAAACCGATCCAATCCAATTACTAATTGGATTGGATTGGATTGGATTGGATTTAATGTATAGATCGGATCGGATTGGAAAATAAAAAATTGATCACTAATTGGATCGGATTGGTTATTTCCAAAATAGGTTGGATCATAACCGATGCACACCCCTAGTCCACACCATGGAATGCCCATATGGAGTCAAGTCCAAGCATTTTATAATGGATTGAATTATCTAACAAGAAATAATGTGGATGTTGCTGCAGGTTGTGCCTTGCTAAATAAGTCTTAGGAGGATGTATATGGACTATTGGAAGAGATGGCGATCACTAATTCACAATGGGCAAGTGAAAGGAGCCAACATCATAAGAAGGCCATGGCTGTCCATGAAGAGGATAAGATAGATAAATTTAGTAGTCAAGTTGCAATTCTCACAAAGCAACTTTAGACCTTGGGTTCTAACAATTTAAATAATATTTAAAATATTTCTAATTTTAATTGTTGTGAATATTGTAGGGATAACCATTAAAGTATAAATTTTCAATTAGAAAATCCTATTGAATCTAATGATGTTAATTTTGTAGGGAACTTCTGACAAGGCAATAGCAACAATAAACCCTTCTCCAACACTTACAATCCAGGATCGAGGAATCATCTAAATTTTTCTTGGAGAGACAATTCAAACACCCAAGGAGGACAACAAAAAGGCACCACTAAAAAGTCGAATAAAAAAAGTCGGTAAAAAATTGACGTTTTAAGTGTTTAAAATGACAGACCCAAACCGTCTTCTAATTAGGCATCGTCAATAGTCAGAAACACAAACCACTGTTCAAAACTGAAGTCTACAACATTAAGACGACGGACCAAAACGTCATTTAAAACCACGCCGAAGCCACGTGGAGGCCATGGGGCAACTATATAGACGACGGTTTTTAGATTGAAACTGTCATCTATGTGGCACATATAGACAACAGTTCTTACCAAGGAACCGTTGTTTATACATGATATATACACGATAGTTCCCACATAGGCCCGTCGTTTTTTTTTTCTTCAATGGCTTTTATATATATTAATTATACAAAATTGTAAACAATTCTAATTAAAGTAACATTACTAATTACACAATAATACTATTTAAAATAACAATTCTAATTACAAAACTCTTATACATAATTATTAATTAAACCGAAACTCTCATATAAAATTTTTCACACAATATATGCACGGGTAGTTCATACATATCATCGGGTTTAATATATATCATCATATAATTTATACAATTACTGATTATATACACAACATACAAATTAACAACCAACATAACAAAAAACATTAATTATTCAAACAAAATAATGCATTATATTCAATATTCAAACTTTTTAATGCACAGGATAAGCTCGTCATATACAAATTAACAACTAGACGAACACAATATATTCAATATTCTGCACAGGTTCAAACATTTTTATGGAATAATGCATTCACAATTTATTAAAAATAATTTAAATAGATTGCCGAGTACTCACCTCAAAATTTTGGGTTCAAAAATCACAAATATTTTATGAAATGAAGCAATAATCCCACCACAATGTAGAAGAGGAGCAAGCGACGGTTACTTGGGTACTTAGGATTGCTGAAGAAATGGGGGACTTAAGTGCTTAGGGTTTCTGAAGAAACGAGTGAAGAGGAACAAGCGGCGACGACTTGGGTGCTTAGGATTTCTGGAGAAATGGAGGACTTGGATGCTTAGGGATTCTAACAAAATGAGAGAAAATGAGAGAGGAGGAGGCATGTAATGAAAAAAACACAGAGCCAAAATGACGGGCCAAAGCTACACCTGTCATTTTTACCCAAATAACACGGTGCCAAAAGAACGCCGTTTTGATAAAAATGACGGGTCCAGAGCTAGGCCCGTCGTTGTTTTAAAACAGTTGTTAAGGGGTAAAAACGACGGGCCAGAGCTAGGCCCATTGTTTTTTATTTTTATTTTATTTTTTTATTTTTTCTAACAAGAATGGGTAAAAACGATGGGCCAGAGATAAGCCCATCATTTTTACCCAGATAGCGACATCGTTTACATGTATCATCCACGTATCTTAGGAAATGATAAATGACAGTTCCATCTAAAGCCGTCGTATATAGCCTAAAACCAAGATACGGGGCATCCACGTGTCTTGGGACATTATAAATGACGGTTCCAACAACGTTCCAGTGGAGAACCGTCGTCTATAAAGTAGACTAAAAACACCATCTCCCACTAGAACCGTCTATAATGTAATTAAAAACACAACCGTTCCTAAAGGACCGTTGTCTATACTCTACAAGCAGACACGTGGATGCCACGTGTCTTAGGGCTTTATCAACAACGTTTTATAAATGAACCGTCATAATTATTTACATTATGAACGATGGTTTTGTTTAGAACCGTCATTTATTTTTTCTATATAAGACGGACCATTGTCTTTATTACCCTTCAAAGTTAATGACCATCATTTTAGTGTATCAATGTCAGCTTTCTTTGATAACTGACGTTTATATAAAAGTAAGGGACGTCATCTATAGCCTATTTCTGTAGTAGTGAGGAATCTATCAACTTCCATCTCAACAACACCAACAATTCCAGTCCTCGAATTTCCAAAAATATTCTCAACCTCAAAGTCAATCTCAATCACTATCTCATACTGTATCTTTACTTGAGCAATCTATGATTAAAATGAATGAAACTTCTAGTGCTTTTATGCAAGAAACAAAGGCAGCAATAAAAGGACTAGGGATGCAAATAGGGCAACTAGCTCAAGCTATTCAAAAACCGATGGGCACTCTTCCGAGTCAAACTAAAATAAATCCAAAAGACAATATCCAAGCGGTAGAGCTAAGGAGTGGAAGAAGGTTGGACGAGCCCCTTATTACAAAGGAGTCTCAATGTGCTTAAGAAAAAAGAATTCCATGCAAAAAGGAAACAATCAAATTTGAGGAGACTACCATGAAGGAATCGGCGAAGGATGAAAAATGTCAACCAATTTATGAAATTGTGGCCAAAATTGAAGAATGGTTGGAGGAAGAAGATTCAAAGGAAGATAGCTAGACTTACAATGAAGAAGTGGAAGGAAAAAAGAATAGTAATAAGAGAAATGGCCTTGGAAAAAAAGGAATTTGGAACCCAAAGGGAGGTGGTAGCTGAATCAGTGAAGGAAGATGTCATGGAATTGGATAAGCCAGTTGACGAATGTGCTATGGAAAGCGTAGATTCTAATGATATTGGTGAAGAAAATGAAGAGGCATATAAGTCTGAGCATCTTGTCTTAGAAGAGGAGAACAGAGAAAGGATGAATACATGGGATAAGTTGAGTAAAAGTAGTGCTTTTAATGAAGATGACTTTCATCCCATGTATGGCTCTAATCAAGCATATGAAGGTTATACTTTTATTCATCAGAAAGTAATTACTTATTAGATTAAGGAAATAGAGGGCGAAAATAGGAGACAAAAAAATGGAGAGAAAGAATAAGAAAGTGACGAATACCAAAAGTTTCCAAAGAAACTACAAGATCCTTGGAATTTTACTTTTGATTGCAAATTAAAAATGTTGAATTTACTAATGCTTTATGTGATCTTGGTTCTGCCACTAAAATTATGCCCTTTTCTATTTGCATGAGTTTAGGTTACAGATGGCTTCGCTCAACCAATGATGATATTATTTTCGGCAACAACACTGATGTTAAAGTTGAAGGTATCTTAGAGAATGTTCGCAACAAGGTTGGATCTCTTGAGTATGTGATGGATTTTAGAGTGATAAAGATGAAGGATCAAAATGCTTCATTAATTTTTGGTAGGCCTTCTTAGCCATTAGTAGGACTACGATTAATTTAGAGAAACAAACATTTGAACTACTAAGTGAAGATGACCTTACTAAAGAAACTTTTTATATAGATAAACCTTCATTAATAAAAAGAGAAGATAAAGAAAAGATGTCTAGAAAGATAAAAGACCAAGGAAGATTTTAGATATCTTGCATCATTGGTAGAACTAAGTTATCTAATTGCCTATGTGATTTGGGTGCGTTTATTAATGTTTTGGATAATAGTGTTCCAAAGAAACTAGGTTTGAAGTTGACACAAACCACTATGACAGTAAATATGGATAGCCATGAATACTAGGGTGGAGGTTGGTATGTTTTCTTTCTTAGTTGATTTTGTGGTATTTAATGAGAGTAATAGAATAATTGTAGGGCACCTATTTTTAGTTATAGGCAAGGCAAAAATTGATGTATGCAAAGGTTCTTTAAAGTTATGACATGGTTCTAAAATAGAAAAGTTTTATATGTATGAACCAATGAAATCTAAAAGACTCAAGCTTTTGAGGCATACAAAGGAGAAATAACTTTTGCGGATGCTAGGTGGTGGTGGCAACCCAAGGAAGAAACCAAGATGAGATCCACAAGAAAGTCAAGCTAAAGACATCAAACAAACGCTTTTTCGAAGGCAACCCAAAGTTTTAAATTTCTTATTTTATTTTTAGTTGTTTTGATTTGTGTTGTTAGGTGTCAAATAAGAGAAAATCAAAAGAGAAACATAAAGGGGTAAGTGGCCTAAAGGGAGCTTTATAAGCTTAGAGTTTGCAATTCATCAAATGGGAAAGCTTTCTTTTACCTTTACTCTTTATTATGTTTATTTTCTTTGATTTTAACATTAGGAGCTTTGTTCATCTTAATTTGGGGGTGATTCTTTTTGTTATAAATTTTTCTTCTATAGTTTTATTTTTAGGATTAGTTTTTAAACTCTTGATTTTTGCTTGCTAGATTTCTTCGTTTTAGTGGTGTTTTTAAATATTTTGATCAGCCTATGATACGAATATGATTGTGAATAAATTGATTCTTAGGTAGTGAAATTGTTTTTGTGTATTCTCTAATGCCTAAAGTTAAATTCGCATGTTGTTACTTTCAAAACAATTTTGAGCACTTTGTCAAACATGCATGATTTAGATTGTATTCTGAATAAGGTTTGCATTAATTTAGAGTGATTACTTTTTAACTCTAGAACTTGCAGAATTATAGCATGAGGCGAAATACTAGAGAGATGCATTATTTTGAAAATGATTTAGGCCATTTTGTCTTTGAGTTTGAGCTTTTCTAGCCTACTTTTGAAATATTTATCTGTTAGTACCATGTTTGAGCTATTTTTAGCATGCATAAAAGATTGCATGTTAGAGCCTTTTTGTTCTTTAAACCATATTGACTTACCTTTTTGAGCCTAAATATATTTTTCTTACCCTATACACATTATTAAAGAGAGCTTTCGTTGATTTAAGTATATGCTTATAAATTTGTATTTGGTGGAGTAAAGTAGAAAATAATTTGGAGGTGGCAATGTTGGTGAAATTTGGCTATGATGTATCTTTGATGCCGAAAAAAAAAGTTTGAGCAAGGTATGAAAAAGAACAATTTGGGGGTTAGAAGGAAAAAGAAAAGAAAAAAAAAAGTTTTGTGGAGTTTGAAGGAAGGGAAAAAGAAAAGTGTCTTTGAAATGAGAAAACAAAAAGTTCTATAAGCATATTATTCATAAATTTTCTTTTTTTGAAGTTTATTTTCCTATCATTTTCTTTCTTCTAACAATTATCCGTTAGCCTTTACATTACAAGCTTATAAAGTCCTAATGATTCAAGGTAATGCATTGATCTACATTAGTGGAGAGCTATTAATTATGTTAAGCATATGGTGGTTCATACTTTACAATCTTTATTTAATGTGGATTTATTCAATTGCATGATATTGAGTGTATTACTTGATTTCACACACACTTTGAATGTGATGATTATGCTGAATAGAAAATAGGGTACTGAGTTGCATGATTACTCAGAAATTACTATTGAATTGATAAGATTGTAAAATCTTTGAGGCACCTCATCAAGGTATTTGGGTAATTTATAAGAATTGTGTTTTTAGTTTTTTCTTTCTTTGCTAGGGACTAGCAAAGTTCAATTTGAGGGTATTTTGATAGGCATAAAAACAATTAATGTTTTTATACCATATATTATATTGGATTTTAGCTATTTTAGAGTTAATTTTTAATGAAAAGTACTGAATTATTGTATTTTTCTATTTTTAGAAAAAGAAAGGCAAATGCTGGAATTTACTGTATTTCTGCGCAATCTTTGCTGAGAAACTCATATTTGAAGCTACACGTAAAATTTTTGTGTGATTTTAGTTGAAAATGATTCTTGATTCATTAATATTCAATGCTATTAATTTCATTGAAATTGGATCAGTCAATCAGTACGAGCTTCATTTACAAGATCAACATTTTCAACAGTTGCAGCAGACTTACATTCTCTTGGAAAAATTGGAATTTGAATACCTTACCGATGTTCATTTTATGTGATCAAGATATGCCTAAAAAGCTAAGACATAGACCTAACATTTGAAACTATAATAAGTGAATTCATAGTTCATTTGGTCATCCAAAGTGTACTTGGAATCTGCCTGACATACATTGAAGATATAAAAGGAAAGTGTATTTGCCTACTAGGATGACACCTATGCATGAGCAATCAACATGAGTTGATAACTCGCAAGTGCATGAATCAACAAGTAATAAAGTGGTTTTAATGAGAAAACTGATATTGATTCCAGAGGGAATAATGTCTGTAGAATTGAAAATAAACCTATTATTGATCAAATTAATAAAAGTAAAAGAGTGTTTTGATTGAGTGATTGTTATTGAGTAGCAAAGTAATAATTAAAATGAAATCAATTGTAAAAACAAGTCACGACTCCAAGAGAAAGTTCAAGGATTTGATGAAACCAAGATTATGACTTCACCACTATTACTCCTATTTAGCCCTAATGCATGATAGATTCATAAGTTTAACCCCCCCTTTGACCAAAAGTGACTAGAAGTTGATTCCTCAATGCATCCTAATCTAGCAAGCTCAAAGTATTTAATATTCCTAATCTAAATACCAAAATTTAAGCCCTAAGACATGAAAACCTAGTAAGCTCTTGTCAAAATTGTCACTAAGGCATGCAATATTCCTATAACCATGTATTTCATTGCCCATCAATATTATAGCCCTTATTCCTAAGCCAATATAATACTACATATATCCACCTTTTCATGGAAGCATTAAGAACTACAATGAAATATTAACCATGAATATCAATCAAAACAAACATGCATTAAAAACTAAATAGCCATAATAGGTCTACATCGTAATCGTTATAGAAAATTAGTTACACATATTCTTAAGAATAGCCAAAAAATATTCTAAAGAAAACATAAATCAAATAACAAAAAAGTATTGAGAATAGAGAAGCAAATCCAATAGTTGATGGTTGCCGAATTTGGTTTCCAATCTTCCTTCTCTAGCTTCTCCAAAATATTCTTCAAGAATAAGGTTGAGATCCTCCACAAGTGCTGGCCAAAAATACCCCTTGTTCAAGAACTAGTGTAGCCAAAATCTTCAATGTAGAAACCCTCAAAAACTCAAATAAAAACCTAGAACTCTAGACCTCCTTGCCATGATAATTGGTGGAATGGTGAATGGTAGAATGGTTGAATAACCAAATGGTGTGTGTCTACAATGCTTCAAGGTGCATTGTATTTATAGAAAATGTTCTACTAAGTAAACTAGGAAAACCCTAGAGTTATTATCTAACGCTAGATCTTATTCCAATCTAATAAGAGATAATATATTATCACAATTAAATCTCCCATAATTCCTCCATATGGCTGACCTTCTAGGGTTTAATTAGATCATTTGTGTCTCACATTTACACTTAGATAAGGAAACAATCCAAATCCCTTTAGGAATCCAATTTCTCTCTAATTCTAATTCATTCTCTAATTATTATTCCAATTAATATAATTAGAATAATCTAACCTCGCGTGTGGCATATGATGTGACAAATACTATACACCTGCCTCGAGAGTGATGATGTGGCAGTCCATGCATAAGTGTCATCCTAGTAGGCAAAGACACTTTTCTTTTATATCTTCAATTTACATCAGGAAGATTCCAAGTACACTTTGGATAAACAATTGAACTCTAAATTCATTGATTCTAGTTGTAAATGTTAGGTCTATATCTTATCTTTTCAGGAATAGCTTGATCGCATAAAATGGACATCAGGAAGGCATTCAAATTCCAATTTTTCCAAGAGACTGTAAGTCTACCGCTAATGTTGAAAATGTTGAACTTGTAAATCTAACTGGTACTGATTGGCTAATCTAATTGAAATGAAACACAAAATAATTTAATCTTAATGAATTAAGAATCATTTGCAACTAGAATCGTACAAAACCTCTCAATGTAGCTCCATATATGATTTTCTCAATAAAGATTGCACAAAAATATAGTAAATTCCTGCATTTGCCTTTCTTTCTCTAGAAATAGAAAAATACAATAACTCAATACTTTTCATTAACAATTAATTCAAAACCAACTGAAATCCATTATAAAATATGGCATAAAATAGTACCTTTTATGCCTATCAAATACCCCCAAATTGAACTTTGTTAGTCCCTAGCAAAGAAAGAAAGAACTAAAAACTCAATTCTTATAAAATCCCCAAATACCCTAATGAGGTACCTCAAATATTGCATAATCATATTAATTCAAAAGTAATTTCCAAGTAATCATGCAACTCAATACCTTATCTTCTATTCAGCATTATCATCACTTTCAAAGTGTGTGTGTGTGAAATCATGTAATACACTCAATCTCATGTAATTGAATAAATCCACATTAAATAGAGATTGTAAAGTATGAACCACCATATGCTTAACATAAGTAATAGCTCTCTACTAAAGTAGATCAATGCATTGCCTTGAAGAATTAGGATTTTATAAGCTTGTAATCTAAACGCTAAAGGGTAATGATTAAAAAAAAGAAAAGGATAGGAAAATAAAATTTAAAAAAAGGAAAACTTATGAATAATATGCTTATATAACTTTTTATTTTCTCATTTCAAATACACTTTTCTTATTCCCTTCCTTCAAACTCCACAAAACCTTTTTTCTTTCACAACACTTTTTTTTTTCTTTTCTTTTTCTTTTTAACCCCAAATTTTTCTTTTTTATACCTTGCTCAAACTTTTTTTTTTCTACATCAAAGATACATCATAGCCAAATTTTACCAACATTGCCACCCCCAAATTATTTTCTACTTTACGCCACCAAAAACAAATTTATAAGCATATATTCAACTCAATGTAAGCTCTCTTTAATAATGTGTATAGGGTAGGAAAAATATATTTAGGCTCAAAAAGGTAAGTCAATGTGGTTTAAAGAACAAAAAGGCTCTAATATGCAATCTTTTATGCATCCTAAAAATGGCTCAAGCATGGTACTAACAAATAAATATTTCAAAGGTAGGCTAGAAAGGCTTAAACTCAAAAACAAGAATGGCCTAAATCATATTCAAAATAATGCATCTCTCTAGGATTTCGCCTCAATCAATAATTATGCAAGTTCAAGAGTTCAAAAATAATCACTCTAAATTAATGCAAACCTTCTTCAAAATACAATCTAAATCATGCATATTTGACAAAGTGCTCAGAATGGTTTTCAAAGTAACAATATGAGAATTTAACTTTAGGCATTAGAGAATACACAAAATAATTCCACTAACTAAGTATCAATTTATTCACAATCATATTCTTATGATAGGCTCATCAAAATATTTAAAAACACTACTAAAATGAAAAAATTCAGCAAGCAAAAATCAAGAATTTAAAAACTAAACCAAAAAATAAAGACTAAAGAAGAAAACTTTATAAAAAAAAGAACTTCCCCCAAATTAAGATGAACATAGCTCTTAATGTTAAAAATAAAGAAAATAAACATAATAAAGAGTAAAGGTAAAGAAAGCTTCCCCATTTGATGAAATGCAAACTCTAAGCTTACAAATCACCCTTTTAGGCTGATTACCCCTTTATGATTCTCTTTTGATTTTCTCTTCTTCTTTGACACCTAAAAACAGAAAACAAAACAACTAAAAAGAAATTTAAAATAAAATTTAAAATTTAAAACATTGGGTTGCCTCCTAAAAAGCGCTTGTTTTAAGTCTTTAGCTTGACTTTTTTGTGGAGCTCATCTTGGTTTCTTCCTTAGGTTTCCTCCATCAACTAGCATCCCCAAAAATGATTTCTCCCTTGTATGCCTCAAAAGATTGAGTCTTTTACATATAAAACTTTCCTATTCTAGAACCATGTCTTAACTTTAAAGTACCCTTGCATACATAAATTTTTGCCTTGCCTGTAACTAAAAATGGGTGCCTCAAAACTTATTCCATTACTCTCATGGAATAACACAAAATCAACTAAGAAAGAAAACATACAAACTTCCATCCTAGTATTCATGGCTATGCTTAAAGGATTAATTTGGCTTTGACCGGTCATATTCACTGTCATAGTGGTTGGTGTCAACTTCAAACCTAGTTTCTTTTGCAATACTAATATCCATAACATTAATAGATGCACCCAAATCACATAGGCAATTAGATAACTTAGTTATACCAATGATTCAAGATATCTCAAATCTTCCTTGGTCTTCTATCTTTCTAGACATCTTTTCTTTATCTTCTATTTTTATTAATGAAGGTTTATCCTTATAAAAAGTTTCTTTAGTAAGGTCATCTTCACTTAGTAGTTGTAATGTTTTTTTTCTCTAAATTAATCCTAGTCCTACTAATGGCTAAGAAAGGCCTGCCAAAAATTAATGAAGAATTATGATCCTTCATCTTTATCACTCTAAAATCCATCACATACTCAAGAGATCCAACCTTGTTGTGAACGTTCTCTAAGATACCTTCAACTTTAACATCAGTGTTGTTGCCCAAAATAATATCATCATTGGTTGAGCGAAGCCATCTGTAACCTAAACTCATGCAAATAGAAAAAAAGGCATAATATTAATGGCAGCACCAAGATCACATAAAGCATTAGAAAATTTAACATTTTCAATTTTGCAATCAAAAGTAAATTTCCAAATATCTTGTAGTTTCTTTGGAAACTCTTGATATTCTTCATTTTCTTCTTTTTTCTCTCCCTCTTCTTGTCTCCTATTTTTGGCCTCTCTCTCCCTAATCTGATCAGCAATTACTTTTTGATCAATAAAAGTATAACCTTTATATGCTTGATTAGAGCCATACATGGTATGAAAGTCATATTCATTAAAAGCATTGCTTTCACTACTTTAATTTTGATGAGTACCACAAGGTATTGATATATTGATTGAGATATGTATGATATTATGCTCGCTATTATGATATTACGTCATCCTCTGTTGTGGAACATGTCGAAACAAAGGTGATGAGAATCCTTCCATGACATATTTGAGATGCTAGTTCGCCGTGATGACTTATACGATTGTTGATTTCTATACATCTAAATGAATTCAAATGTTTCGTGCAATTTTATTTACAGGTCTAGTGATTGATTTGCAATTTTAAGTAATTGTGTAATATTACATTTTTTTTCTAATTCGTGTTTTAATGATTTAATGGTTTTCAGTGATAAAATCTAAGGGTTTTGTGGAAATATTTTCCAAATGAAGAATTTTTCAAAGAGTGACGTGAGGTTTTGAGCGCAAATAATTTTATCTTGCTGGACATCTATTTTGTAGCTAGTTAGGACCTCTCATTGAGATATATTATCTCACATTTTATATATTTAACTCTACTCTTCTAGGTCCTAGCTACAGGTCTTCGCAAGCTACCGTCAACATTATTCATACTTGACTTCTGCTGTTGTTTCCTTGATTATGTAATAGACTCTACTACTTTTATTATGCTTACTTTTGGATTGTATTATTTAATAATTTATGCTTATCTCACGTAGTGGCTCTGACATTCTACTTACTTTTCAAATGAACTTAATAGTATTATATGACCTATCAAGCTATTGATGTGATGCATGTTTTATTTCATAAATCATATCTTACTCATTGATTACTTATATATTAAAACCTTTTCGGAAGAGGATTCTATTTGTTGTCCTGGAAGGATCCTGATGGAATCTTCCCTGGGCGTGGCTTCTTTGGAGAATCTGGATAGATTCCTGGAGTGTGTCATGTCATATTTCCCTCCAGTGTCTCCTTCCATTTACTAGCTTCCTTAAACTTCAAAGCTTTTGTAAATGATTTTGGCTCATTACTAATCAACATTTGGAATACAACTAGTGTAAAAGCAATACAATCAACGTCACTATAGTTACACTTGGTTTTTATTTGACTTTTAACTCTATTCCGAGTAAGTAAATAACTAGATGCAGCTTACCTTCTCTGATTTGATCTAAGAATGCTTGAACATCTTGTCCATATTTGAACTGAATCACCAAGCCATGTAGTTTTGATGAAATAGTGAGCCAAGAAGTCTTAATGAATTGTAGGCAAGCCAAAATAATTGTTCAGAGATAAATTAAAAATTAAAAATTAAAAATTAAACGATGAGGACTATAAAAGATATGTTAATCCAACCAAGGGAGAACCCACAAAGAAACGAGTCGGCCCAGATTCTGTCGTGTTGCCAAAGCTCATAAGAGCTCAAGGAAGGAAATGCCATTGCATAATATGGGCCATCACATGAGAAAGCTTGTCGGTATCTAAAGTGAGTTGTAGGCACATGTTGATGAAAAACCCTAGCATCCATGAGATGTGTATAAATATAAAGAAAGGTGTCAAAGAAAAGGTATCTTGGGAAGTTGAGAGAAAAATAATGACATGTCTTAGAGTGTAGTATAATTGCATGTATTTTTTTTGTCTTAAATAATTATTCATAAATTTTAGAGGGAAAAATCTTGATTAACAAAGTGTTTAGGCGATTTGTACACAAATTGACCTATACAGGTCTTGCATTGGCAATCATGAGTCCTAGTACTATTCAGGCAATCTCGAATCCCAGTGCAGTTTAGGCGAATCTTGTCCTAATGGCAATTGGGAGGTCCCAAGTCCCATGCTTTTTAGGGGATACCTTGTCTCGGTGAACTGAAAGGGATCCTAGATTTGTGTCCCATACTAGCGATCTCAAGACCCATCCTTTGTCTGGTGGTCCTAGGTCATCACATCATTCGAGTAGTCCTAGATCCTTATGCCATTTTTGTAGTCATAAGTCTAGGTTTTGTTCGAGAAACCCAGATCCAAGAGTAGTAAGGGTAGACTCAGATCTTTGTGTTGTTCGCGGACTTGGATCCATGTTTTGTTCGGCAGACTCCGATCCATTTTCCATTTAGGCAAACCCAAGTCCATATGTTGTTCATATAGACCCAGATCCTAGTTTTGTTTGAGTGATACCAGGCCTTAATGTCCTTTGGGTATTCCCAAGTCTCAATGCAATTTGGGTCCACCAAGATTTTGATGCAATATGGGCCGACCAAAGTCCTAGTGGCATTTGGGCAATTGCGGGTCCTAGTGCTTTATGACTCGTTCTAAAACCTGGTCTCATTTGGGGGATTTGTTGTCTTGATCTTAAGGTGGTTTTGAATCCTAGTTCCCTTTCTGCAATATTGGATTCCAATTATGTACGAATGGTCCCGGATTCTAATTCTATTCAAGCACTCTCAAGCTTTGGTTATGTTCAGACAATTTCGAAACAGGTTGAAGTTGGAGTCTAGGACAAGAGATGACCAACTCTTTTTTATTTTTTATTTTTGGGTGAAAATTAAAAGAATTATTGTTTAGATAAACTCACAATGTATACCAATAGCATTTATATTTTTAGTTTACAAAAAAATCTAAAACCCAAAAATATTTTAACATATGACACATATTTCATTTTCATTTTACAAATTTTTTTATTAAAAGTTATTTTCCAAATGTTATCAAACCTGCCCAAGGTTTCTATGTTTCAACTTAAATATTTGTTTTTTACTGTAAATTTTAAATAATAATTAAAACAAAATAAAAATTCTTCTATTTTTAATATTTGAGCTTTTTAACAACAACAGGGCCTCCCACTATCAACTATTTTGTTTGGTAATTTCATCTTATAATAATTAATCCACTTCTATAACAATTTTTTTCTAACATATGTTTGTTCCTAATTTATCCAGCAAATTTCTAGTACTCAAGAGTACCGACTCTCAACTCGCAATCATATGTCGGTTTCATAACTAGATCCTTAATGAGATGGGAATTGGGATTACATGAAATTTTTTCCTAATATATCAGTAGCTTGTATATATAATATAAAAAATAAAATATAAAATAAGAATATTTTTATTTTATTAAAATGATAATAGCCACTAAAAGTATTTTTTTAGTGACAAATCTATAAATATTGTCACTGATAGTTTATTTTAGTGACAATTTTTTTCAAACTTATCACTAAAAATATACTTTTAGTGATAAACCTCATTTTAATGAAATAAAAATATCTTTATTGTAGAATTATTCTATATATAATATGTATATAGTTGTTACCATCCAAATATCCAGCCGAAAACATTAGTAAAAATTTATTTTTAATGACAATTTCATTGTAAAAACATAAATATTATAAGCAGCAAAGCTTTCAGATTCGTCATTAAAATTTGACTTTTAGTGACAATTCAAATGGAAATTCTTTTCGGATATTCATATGCTAGGATTTACACACATATGGACAGTGACTAATAATCGATTATTAGTGATACTTTTGTCACTGATAGTAAATTATTAGTATTGGTCTGAATAAAGACAGCACCATAAGGTCCACACAATAGCTTAACTCTATATATAGAATCAAATTCAGGTCAACTAAACCTGATAATTTTACAATCAAATTTTTTCTTTTGAGCTTGTAGGTTGCTTCAAGGGTTGAGATTAAAACAAAATGAGGCTCAAATCAAGACAACATGATTTATTTAAGTCAGAATTTACTATATTTTAAACTCGAGTAAAATAATCAAATTTCAAAATTACAAATTTAATTATTTTTTTTAAATAATTAGATTATCATGACCGGAGACTAAATATATATAGAAAAATTCTAAAATAAAAATATTTTTATTTTATTAAAGTAAGAATTATCACTATAAATGTATTTTAGTAACAAATTAAAAATATAGTCATTAATAGTTTATTTTTAATGACAATATTTTCAAATTTATCTCCATAAATATTTTATATATGTTTCCCTCACTAGCCATGTATCAGTAGTATAGCTAGACAAAGAGATTAAGGAGAACAAAAGTCCCAAAAAGAAATTAATGAGTAACTTATATATTTTAGATAATCAATCATCTCCGTACAAATAAATGGATATCTTTGCCCTTGCTATATTTCAAGAGACACAACGTTTGTCTTCTTCTGTGTTTTTTATTTTTTATTTTTGGTTGGACATATAACTTCTGATTTTCTTTAAGGGCAGACTGTTTGAAACCCTAGTTTCTTTTGGCAATGACAAAAGGCATGATCTTCTGGCCAAAAAAACATATCTCTCAGTTGTTCGACCCACACACAACAAGGGAGATAAGTGAGAGGAAAAAAAAAAACTAAAAACAATATAACTTTCTTCTTTTATAATTTTTGGATGAAAATTCATATATACATATATACATATATGTTAGCTAGAAACTAACCAAACACATTATATCTTTGTTTTTCAAAATAAATCTAAAACAAAAATTGAAAACTAAAAAAGGTTGTCTTAACAAATGACATATCTTTCATTTTAATTTACAATTTTTTTTATAAATGAAACCAAACTAGCCCAAGGGTACACATATGGTAGTAGCCAACGCTATTTTTTAGTTGCTACAAAATATCTTTTAGCGTCAAGGTGCGTTGCCTGCTAGTTTCTCATCACCATCATTGTTAGTGTCACCGTTTAGCAACACTTATCCTTGCTCAATGTTTTTAACGTCTGTCTAATTTAATTTTAAATTAATTTATATATTTATATTCAAGTGTCATTGTTTCTGCCACCGTTTAGCGACGCTCTTTTTAACTAACATTATTATTTTTATTTTAATTAATTTTAAATTTTAAATTATTAATATTTTTAATTGAAATTATTAGTCTATTAAAATAACTTAATTTATTAATTAAATGATCAATTTGGCAAATTTAATTATTCATAGGACAATGATCCAAATATATAGGTGCATTAATGCAAGGAGACTGAATGTTGATTTTGCAAATTAGTGCAATGTCATATTTGTGAATTTCATACAGACACCAGATGACATTACAACCACCTATATTTATCACAGTAAATTTTAAAAATTATTTCACATGTTTAGCAAATTGTTCCGCTCTTCTATCCAAATACATCCATGATTTTTCCATTTTGCAATCATATTAATTAATTCAATAAACCTATCATATTGTATATAAAACTTAAACACAAAACAAAAACATATATGAATAAAATATTCAAAAACAAGAAACGCACAGCAAACAATATTAATATACTTAATGTAAAATTTGCTTGCTTGAATTTGTTATGACAAAGTAGAACGTAAATGGAGTTGTCATTTTCAACTTGAATTGATGATTTCGCTGAGAACAATAGGTGAAACAAAAATGAGTTCGAGGAATACCAAAAAAGGAAGAAGAAAAAAAAAAACAAAACAAAAGAAAAAAACAAAAACTGAAAATAATTTATGGTAAATTACATCAACAATATTATTAAACCGGTGTCGTCTACTGTATATTAAAACAATATTTAATTACGTGGGGTGACACTTTTTTTTTTGTGAAAGAAAATGACATACCCGTAGCAAGGTCATAGGCCCATAAGGTATTTAGCGAGTGGACCGACTCAGGCGTCTTTTTAATCCGATGGGAGTTCGCGATGGGAGCCCGTGTCGCTAAAATTTTCCTTCCTCTCGTGCGGTAGCAGCGGAGAGGAGCACTTGAGTCCAAATGGGGCTACCAAAACTCGAACCTCAACTCCCGTACTCACAGGTGTGAAAACTCGGTTGGCTTTTACCGTGGAGCGACACTTGATGTACAAGGTAAGTTCATGATTGATATTTCAATTATTTTTATATAAATAATATAGTTAGTATCGCTAATTTAGCTTCAATTCTTTATGTAAGGTAACGTCACATTTTTTTTAATTAATTAAGTGATGCTATTAATATAGTGTCACTTATTTAATTTAATGAAATTATATTTAAAATTTTAAAAAATATATAATTATTTTGGCAAATTTAAATTAACGTTAAAACTAATTACAAAAGTAAATAAAGAAAAATGACAAATAGCGACATCACACGTCGTTAAAGGTGAGCAATTACCAATGCTCATTGCCGCTAAAAATCTGATGTAGCTTTTTTTAATTTACTAGCTCAAATTAGATTATTAATTTAATAAACTAATTTAAATTATTAAATTAATAATCAAAAATAATTTTTGAACAATAATTTTAAAAATTTTATGAACATAAATAATTATTTTGCCAAATTTAACTTAAACTTAAAAATAAAAGAATAAGAAAGTAGAATGCCAAATAGCATCATTATCATCGCTATAGTGTATCTTTAGCAACACTGAGCGTCACTAAAGATAAAGTAATTTTTTAAATTTTTTATTACAATTGATTTATTAAGTTAATTCAAAATTTTAATTTAGTAAGCTAATTTAAATTTTTAATTTAGTAAACTAATTTTAAATTTTTATTTTAGTAAAAAAATTAAATCATTATTTTGGCAAATTTACATAATAATTAGTGATGATAAAAAAATATTATATTAGTTAAATTTAATATTATTTTTTATAACAAATGCTACTACCAATTGTTATTAATTTATGAACAATTTATAACAAACAATATTGGTTAAAAAGAAATTGGGATAACAAACGCTATTACATTACATAAAAATAATCTCAGATGACAAATACAAAAGATTATTAATTTATTTACAATACATAACAAACAATCTCGGTTAAAAAGAAATTTAAGATCCTCGAAAACATTAAATTGGGATAACAAATGCTATAACAATATATGAAAAAGATCTCGGACAAAAAATCACTACGCCAAAAACCCTAATAGGCGACGTAAAAATAGCGTCGCTAGTTGTAAACGGCAACGTAAATTTATGTGTCGCGGAAAGGGGAGTCGCCGAAAGTACAAAAACATTTGCGACGTCCAAATTGCGTCGCCGTAAAATAAGGATTAAGGCGACGCGAGGCGTCCCTGATAACCGTTATACATTCGCGACGCTAGTGTCGCAGTATCCTCATCAAATCGGCGACATGAGTGTCTCCGTTTCTCATTGTTTACGCGCACTTTTGGCCTAGAATGGGAGACGCTGGTGTCGCCTTTTCTCCTAGAATCGGAGATTATACGCGCACTTTTTGTCCTATAATCGGAGACGCATGTGTTGCCTTTTCTCCTACAATCGGAAACGCTCGCGTCGCCTTTTTTCTTAACCATTTTTTGCAAAAATTATTGGCAACGCAATTTGTCACTAATTAGACAATTGTTTTAAAACCGCAGAAAATCCCTATTTAAGACGTCGCCGGATAATTCAAATTTATTTTTACTGACTAATTAAACGATTTTTTAAATCTTATTTGAATATTAGAAATTTAAATATATAAATATAAATAATTAAAGTTAAACAAATTTAAATGGAATTATGTATTATAATCAATAGAATGATGGACGTAAATTTAGTAAAAATTAGAATCAGTAGGCAAGCTAGTGATATAACAAATTATACAAGAAAAAAGAAATATTTTGAAACAATGCAAACAACAAAATTACATATATATGTACAAATAATGCGAACAACAAAATTACAAGCAGTTAAATATTTCCATAAGTATTATAATTAAATGTGACATTGTTTTGTAATGTAAAAGTATGTATATACAAGTGGAACTACGTACTATATATATATATATATATCTTACTACGATATGAGTGGGAGTAGAGCAGCTGTCCATTCGGCTCTAAAATGGTCAACATATTGCTGGGTCCAAGCACTATCTTGGAACTGCACATACATACCAAACATGCAAGTAATTAAAAAAAGTATTAACTAATAATATACATTCTTACTGAGTGTAAAAATAGCATAATTTTGATTACCATGTCCGCCAAATTTTCTCGAGCAACATTATTTACTATAATGTCCCGCATGATCATCATCACATAATATCCGCATTCGGTATTTCCTGGTTGTTTTATCGTCTATACAAAAGTGATACAAAAAAACAAGTTAATCATTATATTAAATAGGTAAGTAATATTTTGTTAGACAAACAATATTAATATATATTTATAATTATTAATAAATACTTATGTGTAAAAAGCTTAGCCAAATTTATGTATACAAATGTTATTGATGTACCTTTGTTTTAGGCCATCTAAGTTTTTCGTACCGAACTTTCTTTTGGCCATCGGATGTACAGTTCCAAGACATGTATGTGCTATATAAATCACCAAAAATAAAATCAGCAATTAATTATTAAATTTTATTAATAATCATCCACATATATAGTTAATTATACATACTTACCTATCCAACAAACTCTTAAAGTCGGCCATTCTTTGACGGTTGTTCTTCGGAAGCGCATCATGAAACCATGCAACTGCTAAGTATGGGTCAACAACACCCAACATCCAATGGTCTCTACAAAATGTATTAATTACAAATGTTTTAATAAAAGTCAAATAATCCATTGCAATATTAGACAAGTTATAGTACCTTGACCAGTACGGGAAAAACCATAGCTGACCCTTTTCTGCATCTCTCCATCTCATCAAAATTTTAAGTTCTCGCTCATCGGGATTTCTCCTTTCTACATTGGCTATATCATCAGGTAGCATAAAACAAAATTTCCCTAGTTGTTCACCCATCAGTCGGGAAAATAAATGCCTAAGCAGTGAATCATCATTTACATAATTAGTTGTATGTAACAAATATAGCAATAAAATATTTTTCAATTCTTGCAATAAAGTTGGAATTACATACCTTATGTAGAACAAAATGCAAGACTCTTGCAACTCCATCATGTAACAAAAATCAATTATATCTTTCTTCGAAATTGTTATTTCCACTTCGTGGCCCACAACTGTCGGTGGCAAGGAGGTCATCCAAATGTGATAAATGTCGAAAGGGTCGACGCGCCTTAACAACTCTACAAGTGCAGGGATAAGGTTGTATGAGCCGGCAGCGTCAATTTCATCAGCTGCAGCAAGATCTGCCGGCTCGGCCTCTACTGGTTGGGACCTATGTGAGCCACTTGATCCTACATCAACCACCTGTTTTCCCTTTGATTTTCTCTTTTTCCCAAAATCCTGAAACCAAAATAAGAAAAAAAATCTTAGTACGTATCACAAATTAGCTAACATATATATGGAAACAAAACAAGTCGGTTTTCAATATATATAGAAATATTAAATACCTCATCGGATGGCAGAATAACAAGATGACGGGGCCACGCCACGAATGATCCTTCTGCCTCTTTAACATATAGCACGTCAAAAGAGGGTACAGGTAACAATGCAGTAAGATCAATCGCTTCATTCAGTG
Source organism: Ochetophila trinervis (assembly GCA_003254975.1). Taxonomy (NCBI): domain Eukaryota; kingdom Viridiplantae; phylum Streptophyta; class Magnoliopsida; order Rosales; family Rhamnaceae; genus Ochetophila; species Ochetophila trinervis. Next base: position 71,404 of record QANX01007709.1, read on the forward strand.
AGACTCTAACGTTGTCTGGTCCCAACTCTATACCATGACAAACTGAACTATCGGCTGTCAACGTCCCGGTTGCCACAACGTTATCTCGTGTCCCTTGCGCAAGCTCACATACAATATCCTGCATTTCAAAGACATGTTGGAAACGTCATCGAGTTATAACAATAAAAATTAAGAATATATAGTAAGAACGGTCCCAACTCTATACCATAACAAACTGAACTATCGGCTGTCAACGTCCCGGTTGCCACAACGTTATCTCGTGTCCCTTGCGCAAGCTCACATACAATATCCTGCATTTCAAAGACATGTTGGAAAACGTCATCGGGTTAAAACAATAAAAATTAAGAATATATAGTAAGAATTTAATGTTTATAATGGTACACGTACCTCGGTGCGATCACCTTTCGAATGATCTGCTGCATGACATGATCCTTGTGTGGGTGACTGCGGTGGTATGTCAAGGCCGCATGCAGCAGCGAGATCACATACGTCGTCCACTGCTCCTTTCTTGCGGACAACATCAAATAGACTACTCAAAACCTGCTCCAATTTCTCTATCCTCGCATTCTGCCTTTGGATATTTGCATCTACATCGAGTTCCTTCTTGTTTTTTTGCGTGCTTCGCCACGGTGTTTTGAAAAAATTCTTGACCGTGTACCCTTGTCCCTTTCCTCGAAGCCGACCAGGATACTCCTCGGACCCGAGGGCTTGTGTAAGCACATCATTTGGAGGAGAGGCATCAAGAATGCCTTGAGTGACATTCTGCTGTAAAGCATGCTACAAAAAACAAAAATGCATGAAAAAATATTAATTTGGTTAATTATGCATAATTATTATAAATTATGTGACCACTAATTTTGGTAATTATATAACTCACAATGTTGTCAACAATTGACTGAACCTCTGGATTGTCTACCCGTCCATCTTTATTCGTTCTTACACGGATCCATAGCTCTGCGCGCTCGATCGGTTCGGTGGTGCCTCTCTCAGCTTGCTGCAAATTTATACATGCATTAGACATATGGACCTAGTAAATATTCGATAATTAAATTAAACTTACTCTTATAGTGTGTGCATGCATGTATACATATATGCCATACATATTACGTACCATCTGCACCTCCAAACGCGGATATCCTCTACATCCAAGTCGATGGGGATATTTGTTGCCTTGCCGTACTTCCTTCCGATCCGCACTTAACTTCTGTAATTATTGTTGACATAATATATTTTAATATGAATTAATGTTCTATAAAATATGTTTGACACATGCATTCATATATAATTAAATTCTATACCAATTTTTTTTTTATGTTTACCTTGAAGTCTTCACCAAGCCTGTGGCTGAGAAATAAATCTCAGTCGTCTTGTTTGATGAAAGAATACTTGTCAGTCGGTGGGTGCTTGAACAGCTGGGGGTCATTCAAGTATGGGGTCACATACTTCTCAAACAGTTTGTGCTTAAACCTCCTCCACTTCCCAGCGCAACTTCTAAGAGTGTGGTCCTTATGAGAGTCATCTTTCTTCGAATAACCCTACAACAACATCAATGTAGCATTTAGTAAATAACTCTATAATGTAATTCGGTTTAGGGTTATATATGCCATGGTATATTACCTTTAGTGCAAGCCATAGGTTATCTTTCAGTGCTGGAGACACATCGTTCACTACAACAACATCAATGTAGCATTTAGTAAATAACTCTATAAGGTAATTCGGGTTTAGGGTTATATATGCCATGGTATATTACCTTTAATGCATGCCATAGGTTATCTTTCAATGCTGGAGACACATCGTTCCATGTTTTAATGGAAATTGGTACCGTGGAACGAGTGATTGAGCCCATCAAGTTGACCATCCTCACAGCTTCCTTGTTTAGGGGAGCTCCATGCTCATTGAACTGTATGTTCAATTGCTTTGCGTCGGCCTCCTTTCTAAACTCTTCTAACGTTGTAGGTCCTCGACCTTTCCGCTTAGGAATTGGAACACTTGCACCGGCTTCATCCTCTGTGGATAACGGCTCATCGGGAGGAAGAGAAATATCATCTTGATTCGGATCCATTAATCTGTAACACACAACATATCAATAAATTGGTGGAAACATGCACACTGTGTAAAACGGTCCTAGCTAATTTAAATGCGTCGCCTATTGCTTATAAACTTTTATCATAGTACATATGTCGCCTTTTAATTAAAATGCGTCGCCGAATTTAATATATAGTTGTTGATGTCCTAACTCACATACTATTTGTTACATCTTATTTTAATGAATGAATTGACCAAGAAAAGCATTGACGCGTTGGAAAATTTAAATGCGTCGCCTATGCTTATGTTTTAATGGTCTACATATGTCAATGTTGTCAACAATGCGTCTCCTAATGTATACATACAGTTGTGACATATATTATGGAATGAATAAATGTTCACCTACATATCAATAAATTAAAAAAAAACCGTTAAACTGTATATACTTTTATCCACAATTTCATGTTCATCTATATATTGTCCATCCGTATACATTTGTATCCATATCCACTATAATAACAAAACTCATGGGATTTATCATAGTATGCCAACAAAACTCATAGGATTTATTTAATTTATTCCAATCAATTAGATCATAAAAATCCAAACACTCAAAACCGTACGTATACAACATCCCTTTATATACATTCAATAAACATACAAAGAGTCATATTAAATACAATATTTAATTTATTCTAAAATTATTTAAATGTATTCATCTTTTAGCAAAGATATTAACAACAATTTGGTAAACTAATTAACAACAATAATGCAGTATTGGCGACGCTGGCGTCGCCAATATCCCTAATTTTTTTTTTTTTGCATTTTTTATAATTTGATATATGGATACATAATGCATTTCCTTTCGTATACATTTTAAGTCTTAAGATTATATATTGTAGATGAAGAGTACAAATTACTTAAGAATTAAAAAAAAAA